>KL281737.1:49747-75986 GCA_000699545.1 Podiceps cristatus
AGAAACAAATCTGAATTTAAGGGAGGAGTTTTCTGCTAAGGTTCAAGTCTCTACCCAGAATAGCTACCAACACTCATTTCACAGCAGGCCTCAGACTTAAAGTTTCCTTTGTTGCCAGAAAAATTAAAGACCTCAGCTTGCTCACCAAGCTTCGTGCTCTAAGAAATCTTGTATATATGAAATGAAATTCAACTCCTTGCCCAGTGCTTAAGGTTTTGCTATTATTTTTTAAATTATATATTTTTAAGTGAGCAAAATACATACTATTTATAGGTACTACAATGAGCAGTTCAAATATAAATTTGGGTGCGATGAATCCTTTTCCTTAGTCTATTTTCAGTGCAGAGATGGAGAATGACATTTCCTGCAGAACTGACTGAGCAGTTCTATAGACAGGGAGCTTCAGAAATTTAGCTACAGTGTTGGCAAGGTCAATGGTTAGTGCTGATGCTGGTCAATGGTCCTCAAAGTTCCTAATTCCTAGCTGATGGAAATGCTAACTAGCTCTTGTCAAAGGGAGAAATAAAAAGACTGGAATATGATCTACTACATCTATCGTCCTAATGTCTTTGTCACTGAGTTTGGCACCTACATTAAAGTGTTTATTTTTTCATTAAAGATTTCAGTGATCATGTTAATGGAGGCATTCAAACAAATTGAGAGGCTTGCTTAAATGTTCTCTTCATTGCTAAAGTTGGCATAGACCTTCCTATATAAAGTATTGATCTTAGTTATAAAAGTGAAATAGATAATTAGATATTTTCATATATGAATGAAGAGATTGATACCATTAATGAAAATAATACAATTATTTTCGTAAAATGTTTGATAATAATGAAGTAAAAATTAATTAGAATCAAGTATCAAGAAGAATTTTTCAAGATACTTGCAATATTGTGGTTGGGATTAATTTAAGTAATATAATTAAACATGAAGCTGGAGAGTGTAGATGTCCTATACCTTCCTAAGCTCCCTATACAGGAAGGAAGTAAACACTTTTAGCATTAGATTTATTTCATATGTGCATGCTATATGCACAATCAAAAAAAAATTGATTGAACTTTATTTGATAATTACTAGGAATTTTATTTATCTCTTTGTATTATCTACCTATTTATCTATAGGTAATTTATTCTCTTTTTACTTTGAACAACAAACAGATATAACTGGTCTGGTAATATGCCTCCTGATCGTTGGAAATGATTTATCTATGTACTTTTGGGGCTTGGACAGGTGATACATCTAATCAAATGTCAACATTTATAGTGAGAACATCTACATCTGAGCCAGTCACCTTCTGCCTACTTAAAACCAACCAAATGAGTACCTTTTGGGTGTAATTCATCTCATACTAAAGCAGTCATTGAAAACAGATTGAGATGACTGGCACCCTAAAAGTGTTGACTTCTCTCCACTTCTATGATAGAAGTCAAGGGTGAGTGGCTTACACACACACACATATATAAAGCTCGAGGCATAAATCCATCCAGAGTATTGTAATATGAGTAATGTAGGTATAATGCTAACTGATAGAGTATGTTGTATTAAATAAGATACAAGGTGTACACCAACAAAAATAGTTCAGAAATAACAGTATAAATTAGATGACTTGGAAATTTAAAATAGGAAAATGTTCATGTGTGTATTTATGAAAGATTTCCAAAATATATTAATTGATTTATTTTAATAATG
This sequence comes from Podiceps cristatus, assembly GCA_000699545.1. Taxonomy (NCBI): domain Eukaryota; kingdom Metazoa; phylum Chordata; class Aves; order Podicipediformes; family Podicipedidae; genus Podiceps; species Podiceps cristatus. Next base: position 51,440 of record KL281737.1, read on the forward strand.
TAAAAGGCCGAATATATAATCAGTAAAATGACTGATAGGATTTGTTTTTGATGCAGTATTGGTAATGAAGAGTATTACTCAACCATTATTACTATGCAAGCACACATTATGTTCTACAATAATCTTCACACCATATATTCAGCTATTTATAAGGCTGAATTAAGCTTAAAAATGCATTCAGTGAGCCTGTCTTTATCTACATCTGATACCCTGAGAACCCATAGTCCCAAAGACTATGCATATCCCACAGGTTATATAAAAGAATGCATTTTATCCATCTATTTTAGAAATTAACAAGAAAGTGATGTTTTAATCTTCCTTGTAAAAGAATGTGTGTTACATGGTGATCTAAAAATGGCGTTAGAATGCATTTTCCTATTTTCAGCTTTCTTTGTGCCAGTCAGGTCAAACATAGTCTACGCCATAGACTGTTCTTACAGTCTTCTATTTCTGAGAGTGGATGCGTAGAGAGGCAAAGCTGTGGTCTTTGCTGAACAAGCTTGAGAGTCTTATCTCCCTGGTGCAAATATAAAACTCACTCATCATCTTGATATATTTTTTTCCTGCTAAATATCACTATCTCATTTTGAATATGTAATACACTGAATTTGTTATACATGAATAAAAATATTAAAATATCTCCAAAGAACTTTCTTATCAGTAGGCGGAGTGAAGAGGAGTTTCGCAGATGAAAACTGTTTATGATGGATGCAGCATTCCTTATGGTAAGAGTGGAGTAAGTGCTCTTTGTCCCTGTGGTACAAAGAGGCAAACTGCTGCATTCCACAAAAAATCATGTTGCTTTTCAGAGCTGATACGTTTGAGCCTAAATGTATCGCATTGCAATGATCTCTCCTGAAAGCGTGTATGCTTTCAACTCTAAGATATATTACTAAGGTATGTTTTCTAGCTACTTGAAGATAAAAGATGCATTCTTTGCAAAGACTGTGGCAACATATATGGAATTTATAACCATGATACAAGGATAAAAACCAAGATTTTTTAAAAATTACAACCATAGTGCAGCCAGCTTTTAAAGGTTTGTGGCACTGGTAATTTCCCATCTAGTCTCTGTATAGATGAGGCGGTGGACTGATTAAGGCACTGAGTCTCCATCCAAAGTCCTGTGAATTATAATTTTTTTAAAGCAATCTGTACGTGTGTGTCTCTGCCACAAGACCGAACTGCTGGGAGCCCAGCACCAAAGGAGACATTTGCACCATTGCAAAGTGCAAATAGGGTTGATACTCATGAGGTCATAGGATAATGCCGGCTGGGAAGGACCTCAGGAGGTCCCCAACACAACCCGTTCTCGAAACAGGGACACCTATAGGGTCAGGCCAGATTGCTCAGTGCTTTATCCTGTTGGATCTTGGAAACCTCCAAGGATGGAGGCTGCACCACCTGCTCTCTGGGCAAACTACTCCCCTTATGTGCTGTTCTCGTGAAAGTTTTTTCTTGTTATCTGTAATAATGCACACCTTATCAGTGGAGGCAGTATCATCCCATAAAACATCAAGATGTGTGTTATCAGAGTGCCTGTTTTATGACAGTTATCTACAGAGGGTTTTTTTGGTCAGCCATTTTGAATCTCAAACGTACATTGGGATATATATGGAAGATAGTAATATTGCAGGCTGTGAACAGAGAATATTGGATTGAATCCCACAAGTTAAATACAGGCCTAGACAGGCTTAGCAAAATTTAGAAGCCACACTGTCATAGAGGCATCTATTTCAGGTTTCAGCTGCAATTAACAAGTTTTATTTCACTGCTAAATTCTTCTCAGCAGCCGATCAGTCTAGAGCAGCGATCTTCTTTAACAGTTTTGGGAAACAAACAAATGCAATTTGACATCTGTGAATCTCACGAACTAAGTGGTCAAAATTCTCCTTGGGAAGGGAGTATTTTGACAGCTTTGTAAAGGTTTTTATTTTTTTGTTTTAAGAATAGACACATCTGCCCGTAAGAAATAAAGGTACCATTCCTTTCCTTTTCTTGAGTGCCTGAAGAGTTAAACATACCTACTCTCTTAATGGATGGACCCAGGCAAACCTTTTATTTTTGGATATTCATACCATTTTTCCACATTTTTCTGAATAGAAGTAGTTTCTATTTCTCTCCTTTCCTCTCTCTGATTTTAGGAGAAGAAAGAACACTCTGAAATTCTCATCTGAGATAAACACAAAGCAGCTAAGAAAGTGAAATTATTCCTGTTGGACTGTAGATGTTCCAGCTCTTGAAACCTCAAAAGTGCAATTTCACATTACATGAAATGTCAGACACTGTAGAACACATGCATTTAATAATAAATGAAATGCCTTCTCATAGCCATTGTTTTTTGAGAGTAGGTGAACATTTTTGGGAATTAAGGGGCTGTTAATGGGAGCTTTCAGGAGATAGCATTTCTACTTTATTGAAATAAAGGGTTATTAAAATCTCTTACCACTCTGATCAAAACTACAAAAGAAAAAAAATTAAAAAAAAGGAATATCAAAGCTCACCATCTTGCTATTTTTCACTAAATAGCTGAAAGGGAATCTCCCATGACTAAATGGTTAGCAGCACTATTAGTGGGTGTGATATTTTCTAGTTCAAGATCTTTCTCTGCTAAATTCTTTTAAATCTCTATTGATTGCAGTGATCTGATCCAAAGGAACAGTGCATATCCTATATAGAATGGAACAAGTCAAGAGAAGAGACGGAGAGAAAATCCTCCTATGACATTAAATAGTCCCGTAATCAAATCAAATGTAGAACATACTACACTGACTGTAGTAGGGGATTTGAAACTCCCTCACTGCTTTCCAGGATTTATTTTAAATCTTGAAGCATTTCTTTTTTTCATATTCACTAAGAGTTCACACTTATCCATAGGAACCTCTTCACAGAAAGATATTTTCCCATTAATAATATGATCCCAAAATATTATTTTCCAGTTGAGGCCATTTTGTTAAAAATATATCTCTACCAGATCTACTCTTACTATTGCTAGGAAATGTCACTTAACTTCCCACAAAAAGGCAAACTACCCCTCCACCAATCATCAAACTTATTTTCCTACTTTTAAACCACATTTTTAGAATGAGAAGATTTTAATTTAATGGTCAGCAAAATGTCCCTTGATTTGCACTGTATGGTTATATGCACCTATATAACCAAATCTATTCCATGTTTTTCATATTTTAATCTTACTACATGTTTCTTTATTGCCTTTTTTAAAAAAACTGTATTTGGAACATCAAAAGACTGTTCTATTACACTAGAAATACACTATACTACATTTTCCTCCCCAAATGTCACGAATCATCTATTCCCAAAATAAAACATGTTTTCTTTACTATGTATTGTTCAATGCCATACCATTTATCATTCAGAAAATTGATGGTTTCAAAGTATATGATATAAAAGCCACTATGAAAAATAAATTGCACTGAATTGCATTAATGCATGTGAAGATCCTCACTGCACTGCTACATAAACAGCAAAACAATCAGAATCAGAGATATAAACAACCAAATAAATAAAGTTTCAAGGGGTATTAAATTTTATTGAATTTAAAAGATTAAATAAATATCCTATTTGTCTTCTACAGTCTAGAAAACTCAGATTTTGTTTTTTGGGGCTGTTAAAAATGCAAATATCCACCCAGTGAGATTTTTAAAAGCACCTGGCTATTAAATTCTTGATTAGTTTCTATAAACTTTTGTAAATCCTGTTATAGTACTGTCTGCATCTTGAAGTGTCTGAATACCGTTAGAAACCTTGACTGAACTACTACTTGCATTTATCACAGAATAGAAAAGATAAAAGCATTAAGTCTAAGTTTGTAATGAAAGTGTCAGAATGAGATATAACCAAGATACCATGAACTCTAGTAGCAAAGAAAGCTCCTCTAACCAAACACTCTTGTGCCAGGTGTGGTTTTGTTTTGTTTTTGTTTTTTTTTTTTTTTTTTTATATGAGACACAGATGCTGGCTCTTCGTGTGAATAAACATGGTCAAGTTAAAATACCTGCATCTATCTTATTGCCGACAATATGCAGTTTTCTGAGTGACTTGTGGGATGCTGAGGGTTTTTTGTGATTCTGAGAGTCTGTTACTGCTTGTTTCTCTGTAAACAAAAATTTGAGGGCATTACAAAAGACACCTTTGGCGTAATTTACAGTACAATATATATGTTACCTGATTTCGGCTAATGGATCTGCATAAATACAACTTACCAATAGTGTAGGGGTGCAATATATTGTAGAAAAGATTTCTATCATTGCTATCGTTTTTTGCTCCTGCTATATCAATTTTCTGAACAGCCCACAGTTTATAGCATAGTAGAAAGATGATAAAAAGACTAAATTATATAAATATGGATTAAGAGGAAGAATAACTTGTGATTTCAAGTTGGTTTTATAATAATTAAATATTACATTAACCTCTCATAAAATAATAAAGATTTTACATAAATTTGCCAAATATGTTAATGTAGAACCTTTCTTTTCAAAGGATGAATTGTTTGTGCAGTTTCAGTGGCAATCTGGAAGATATTACCTTTTTATTTCCTAGAAAAAATTCATGGTATATTAACCAGAACACTCTTCAATGTTAACATTATGAGAAATGATGAATTATATCAGTAAGTTTAGACTAACACATTCTACAGTGGTTTTGCAAGTACTGTTGCGCATCTTGGCAAATCTAAATATCCATGGCTTTATGAGACTTCACATCTATCTCATTTTTTTAATAATGTATGTACAGATGGCTTAGCTTGAATTTTGTTTATCTTTGTGTACTGGCAACAAATTACCTCAGGATGAAGTCCAATCATACAGTCTTTCCTTGCACAAAAAATCTAATAACCACAGAAGTAATCACAGAATTTGGATTGTAATCTGCAATTTGTTACATTTGCAGTCATTTGCTTAATCTGAACCTCCCTGAACAATTATTATGGTAAAAGTTCACTTTATTTAAAGAAGATACTGGAAAGAGCACAAAATTATTTAAATGAAAGTACACTCTGGCAATCTGTTTCTCTCCTCTTGAGGATGTCTAGAGGTCTGATGGGTACTTTATCACCAAAGTCTTTAGAAGTGGTATCTCTGAAAAATATGGGGCAGCTCTATTGAAGCTGTGAGCCTGATACTGGAATCATTTGATGTGATCTGTGACCTAGGTAGTATTAGATTAGCTGCATCCTGTTCTGCCTTCTGGCTGTACTATCCACAAATATCCAAGAGTATCAAAACCACATAATTGACTACAGCTGGTAAAGAGTTTATGAGGTTTCACTGTATTTGTCAATTCCATTCTAGGTAGCTGGTTTGAAGATACAATCTACACAAATGTCTGATCTATTTCAAATCATCAGATTGAAAAGATCCCGTGCCAGCAAGTTCCATCTGTCAAATTTATGTTTATTGGACCATGAAATTTGTCTAACATCTTGAGCTTTTGCAGAGACTATCATTTTCTCCATATTGAAATCAATCAGATCACTACTGACAAGACATTTCTACTAAAAAAAAAAAAAAAAAAGAGAAGCTTTAATCAGCTTACTTAAATTAAAAGTATGCCCACTTAAGAAGAAAGTATCACTAATAATACAATTACTATATTCAATATGTGAAATGTAGGAATAATCTTACCTACTAATGTATACTTGCAAATTCCTTTTCCTTATGGCTACTCATGCAGATAGTATACAGTTACATAACTGTCTAGATCAGGATCTAATATCAATCAATTAATATAGAAAAAAACCCATATTTTTCTATACTATATTGCAGCATAAGGTGTAATCATTCTGCAAAAGTCCTGCAAAAATAGACTATTTCTCTTTCTATACATATACCTTTCCCTTGTGTCATCATAGAGATAAGATTTGCAAATTTTATTACATCTTAATCAGATTTTTAAAGATCAAAAGACAAAACAATAGCTCCAAATTCCTTTATATAATGATTTTTTCTAAAATTACAACCCAGATGAAATAAAATAATATGCTTCATTCTTGTAAACCCCTACAAGAAAATAAAAAAAGGAGCAATGAGACACCATGAGCTGATACCATTCTAAAGGAATTCTAAAAATATAAATGAAGGCAAAAATTTTGAATTCAGAACCTTATTTAAATGTCCTCCAGAGCTTTTTCTCATTCATCTTACATTAACTAAGAGAAAAAGAGAACAACGGGATCCTTCTGAATATGTACATTTCCCTGTATTAATAAGCTTCAGCAGCTATATATTCTAGATTTAACTGTTAGCACTCAGCTAAGGCAATAAGACCAAATCAGATTTTGGTAATTTAGTTTTTTATAGTTCTTGCTAAAACAATCTAGAATTAAGTTTACTGCCAAGAGAGCGCATAAGATAGTATATAAAAACATACTTACTTCCCTTGGTTTAGAGTTTGCTCTCAAACTTGAGTCTTTCTTAAAAATAATTAAAGAAACACAGAGTATTCAATAACCGCTATGGAAAACCAAACCAACCAACCAAACAAAAAAACCCTGTTCAACTGAGAAGGAAGTACAGAAAGAGTTGTGATATTGCTGAGATTAAATCCACTGTGGAAAAAAAAGGGGGGAAAAACCAGCAACAGATAACTGACAGAGAAAGAAACATGCAATAGCTAAAGGAACAAACTCTGCAGAAAAGTTCTCATTAAAAATTAGTGTAGGATAATTGTCGTATATTTACAGCATTCCACCTCTTCATGTCAGATTTTATAGCATAGAGAGGACAAAGGAGAAATGTTTATATTCCTAATAGGTTACATGGATTTCCTTATATTGCAAAGGCTTTTAAAAACCACTCTTGGGGAGCAAGGTCAGTATATATTAGTTACACAGGTTTCATTACTGGGGCCGTTACATTGCCATCTACTGCAATAATTTCCAAGAAAAAAACTTTAGATTAGTGTTGCAAACTGTGCAGATAAAAAGATTTATGTTATTTAAACTAAACAAATCGTCAATGCTTTATGTAGCTTTGGTAGAAGTAGAGTACAGATCAGTTTAACCGTTGCTGGCAATGATGCATTCATATGCATCCACCAAAGATCTGTGAGTGATTTATAGCAGAAACAAATGTTACAGGCTAAAGTCTAGCCTTTCCCATCTAATGTGCCTATCCTGTATGAAGACAGACTATAAAAAAACCTTTTTTTTTTTTTTTTCTTTCAATCTCCTGAAAAATAATATTAGATCTATACAAGACTATAATCTGTCAACTCCATGGTATCTTTTGCATAGGACAGATTACTGAAAAGAGCAGGTGGCATGTAAAAGAGATTTTTCAATTTTCCAAAAAGAAATAGATGTCCAGGTGATATGCAGAAAGACAGTATCCTCAATTTTCTTCTTTCAAAAACAACTCAGCCATTGTTGAACAATGGAAGAGAAAAAGAGAACAACGGGATCCTTCTGAATATGTACATTTCCCTGTATTAATAAGCTTCAGCAGCTATATATTCTAGATTTAACTGTTAGCACTCAGCTAAGGCAATAAGACCAAATCAGATTTTGGTAATTTAGTTTTTTATAGTTCTTGCTAAAACAATCTAGAATTGAGTTTACTGCCAAGAGAGGGCATAAGATAGTATATAAAAACATACTTACTTCCCTTGGTTTAGAGTTTGCTCTCAAACTTGAGTCTTTCTTAAAAATAATTAAAGAAACACAGAGTATTCAATAACCGCAATGGAAAACCAAACCAACCAACCAACAAAATACCCTGTTCAACTGTCCTTTTGAACATAAAGGACTTTGCTTGTCAAAGGAAGAAGACTCTCCCGCACTCGGCTAGAAACCTAACACTTAAAAATTGAAAAAATTGTGTGTAAAGAGCTAGGAATGCTCACAGATACCCTATAGAAGAAAGAATGGTATAGCTGTCTGCCAAACTATTTAGTTTATATCATAACTTAAAGATTATAAGTTATGTTTTATCCTCAGGGAAGCTCATGGAAGTCTTGCTGAAGACTGTGAATTATAAATATTGAATTTTAAGAAGACAGACATAGAAACTCTTGCTTATCATGAAAAACTATACTGACTTTTATGCTGGAAAGGAGATTCTTCCACTGTTATTATATGCTTTTACAGCATGAAAGTCTAGGTTCATACGCTACACTGATGGAGGTTCCTCAGCCTCCATCATGTTCCTAATTACTGGAAAAATTGCGAATGCTAATGTTTTTTTAGCTCGTAGGTATTTTAACAAAAATAAATCATAGTAGATGTTTGTGTGCATGAGTACATGCACAGAACACAGCAGAGGTTTATAAGTACAGTATGATACTAAACAAGAACAGAGGAGGTTATTTATTATATCAATTTAACCTTCTAAGACCAGTATATTCTGACTTTACAGATTCTTAGAATACAACTTGCAGTGCAGTTGTAGGTATATGTGATTCTCAAGCACTGTAAAATTATATCCTAATATATCTGCAAAAAAGCAATTACTGTAATGTCCATGGTTATTCTGCTCTGTGAGGGAGGCACTGTGTCTACACTTTGCTGTACTCTTGCAGATACTACTCACTTGTCCCAGCCATCTCCAGATCCTCCATTATAGGACAATATTGTCCAATTACCATATATTCCTACCATTATAATAATGAAATAACATACTCCATTTTCTCCTCTTCATCTTTTGTGTGCAAAATGTTCCAGGGCATTATGGAATGAAACACAGTAGTGGCAGCATTAATGCAGGAACAAAGAGCACTGCTAAATATATTCTTATACTGTCACCTGCTAGAAAGTGCCAGGGGCTTAAGAGATCAGAACAAAGCAGACATTTCCCTTTAATTGCTTCAGACATTTGCATTGTGCCCTCCTACTTCGTAATGTTTTTCGTATTAACTGTTTTTTTATGCCATACCTTAGGAAGCGTACATTCAGGCATTCTCCAGTCTGAGTCTATAAATGGAGTCCAAGTTTATAATAATAAAAGTAAAAAAATCAAAATTCGCATTATCAGCTATGCTGGTTTTGGCTGCAATAGAGTTAATTTTTTTCATAGTAGCTATTATGGGGCTATGCAAACAGGCTGGGGATGCACAAGAAGATGGGAGGGAACACAGCTGGGACAGCTGACCCCAGCTGACAAAGGGATATTTCATCCCATATGACATCATGTTCAGCATATCAAGTGGGGGGAACAAAAAGGAAGGGGTCGACGTTCACACTGATGTCATTTTGTCTTCTTGAGTAACTGTCATGTGTGATGAAGCCCTGCTTTCCGAGATGGCTGAATACTTGCCTACCCATGGGAAGCAGTGAATTAATTCCATATTTTGCTTTGCTTGTGTGCTTAGCTTTTGTTTTACCCCTTAAACTGCCTTTATCTCAACCCACAACTTTTCTAACTTTTACCCTTCTAATTCTCTTTCCCATCCCACTAGGGAGGAGTGAGCGAGCGGTTGTGTGGTTCTTAGTTGCTGGCTAGGGTTAAACCACATCAATATCTATATATCTGCAATAAGGACATCTTAAGTGTTTTTAAAAACAACTTAACAAATCAGGTGATTTTGTTGTTGACTGCAGTGCACACTCAAATCCCATGGATGCCTTCTAGCTGCCTTCAATGGGTTTTAGTATGGATCTCTTCTTAGTGCCCCATCAGCACTAGTCTTACAAGCTGGTCTCCTTACAGCCAGTATGACCAGGAAAATCAGCATGATTGGGACTATTATATCAGATATCTGAGCACCTGACAACATAAACTTAGTTACTTCATCTTCTTCTTTGCCCCCCTTACTAAAACATAGGAGATAATAACCATTAACCCTAGAGAGGGTCTTTCTATTATCTTTAGATTGTGGCCAGATGTAATGGGACAAGCCTTAAAGTTTCCTCTGGAACTAGAAGGGAAGCAATTTCACTGGTAACTTTAAAGCTGCTTAATGTTCAAAAGGAATTAAAAAGAAAAAATCACTTTTTTTTCCCCTCATTAAAATCACAGAATGCACCACTTCTGTGGCAAACATAGAGTCCATGTATATTGTATAACAGATTCTGTCTTTGGAGATTTTATATGTTCCCTGCTCAATAAATTATTAACATTTTATGCCATTCGTTTAGTGAAAAAAGATGGTGAGAAAAGGCTTTTAATCAGAAGGAGCCAGCAGGCTAACAACCTGTTTATGTGAAAATTCCACGATAGGAGAGAGGAAGGAGATCCTCCCTTCTAAGGTGAAAAAACCCGGCAGCCATAAATAAGATAAAAAAATTCCCTACAGCTCTCCTTCTTCCTGAATGTTCTTTATGCTGATACTTCATGCCAAAGTTTCAGAAGGTCACAAACAGTAATGGGATTTAAGGCACTCATCTATAATACAGAGTACAGTCAGAAATAAACCCACCAACAATACAACTCTCTAGTAAAGGTGCTTTAAAAACTGAACCTTTATCTTTACTTCCTCACACTTTTTTTTGTTTTGTTTTGTTTTTGTTTGGTTTGGTTTTGGGGTTTTTGTCTGTTAGTAAAAGGATACAAAATTTTAGTTCCTTGTGTGGAAGTTATTTCACCCTGTCTATGAGAAACAAAGATGAATTGGCCTAAAGACACATCTCTGGTTTACAAGTCAGGATACTCACTTGAGAGGTCAGAGAAGCTAGTCCCAGTCTTGGCTCCCAGGGCTGTTCTGTTTTGGTTTTGGTTTGCTGCTTTGCTGAAAATATCGAAACAAAGATAACCCAGAAGACAGACACAACACTGGAAAGTATTGTCAAATATAAATCCCTAAGTTATTTCCTTTTTGCAAAGCATATTCCACACATAAATTAGCATAACTGTGTGTGAGCTATGTCATAGCATTTTTCTATATTATTAAGCCACAACTAGGTCATACCAATGTTCAAGTGCAGTGTGAAATACAGAATTGATTTGGAGGTTTTAAATTTTATACCAGTTAGGCTGAACTTCTTAGTGTTTATATTTGGCTGTTTATTACAGTGGCGTAATATTTAGAAGACAGAAGAATTCATACCATTGTGTTTAAGACTCGGCAGAAGCATTACAAAACTTCTGCTGAAATGACGAGCCGAGTATTGGCATAAAGGACTTTGCTTGTCAAAGGAACAAAACTCTCCCGCACTCGGCTAGAAACCTAACACTTAAAACTTGAAAAATTTGTGTGTAAAGAGCTAGGAATGCTCACAGGTACCCAGAGTAGGTGGTGTACACCGTGCATCATTTGTCATGGTCACACTCTCATAGTTAATACATGAGTGATGTCCTACAAATACATTTTGCCTTTCAACATAATTTCTGTGAAAGTAGAAAAAAAATCAGTCTCACTGCTTTCTCCTAGTTCCTTGACAGGAGAGTATCATGGGTTTAGTGCTTATGTGCCAATTAGAAAAATGTTTTTCACTTAGCAGATGAAGTGTAAAGTAATGATACTCTTATTTAATGCAGACACAGCCAGCCATAGAAAGAGATGGTGCAATCACCTACCAGTGTCATTATTATCACTAAATACTCATACTGTTTTCCGGAATAACTTCCTCAACGCGACCAGAGCTCCAAAATGTCATATGCTGTCAGAGATGGCTGCAACTTTCACATCCATCAGTTAACACAGCTGTTTTAATAGAACATAGTGTCTCAGAAGAAGTGTGTGGCTTACTTTTCAGCCCCATAGTGTCAACAGAACTAACGGAAACTACCAGAATACATCTTAAAGCTCAGTATCAATTTAGCCTGAAGTATGGCAAAAATTTCAGAGTTATTTGTTGCCTGAAAAGTAACAATGCATGATTTTAGATGGGTGGGAAAAAAAAGATAAATGACTTACAAGGTATGTTTACCCTTCTCTACCTGTATTTATATTCTTAGCACAGTGCAAAAGACAGAAAAGATTTAGGGAGTCTTATCATCTATGCAAATAAAAAAAAAAAAATTACCCTTCCAATACTATACTTTTCTGTTTCTAATGCAAGAACATTGTCTGAATTCTTTACTCATTTCCATATCAAATGACGACTGAATAGAAACTCATGCCTTTTAAACAAGACATACATTTGAGAATTTCTTTGGAAATCTGCCAATTTTAATTGAAGGGATTCCTTTAAAAATCTTAGGGGACATGTACAATATCCATTGTGACAAGAAATATAATGATCTCATGCATACCGATTAAATTGTAGCTGACAAATGCAACAATATGAGAAGTATTTTAGTTAAATATACACTTTAAAGTGTTCTTAAAGGAATGAAAACCAAAATCAAAATATTACATAGCAATACCACAGGTCAGGTTTGTTGCAAAATCTTTCCTTTTGGTGAAAATTAAAAATGTGATTTATTTCCTTTAACAATAAATGGCTCAGACACCAAAACCTAAGAATTTTTGCCTTCCTTATAGTTCCTTTTGGTTGTGGAGCAGTTGCCTGAATCGATAAATAATAATTATCAGAAGTATGTAATTTACTGTAATTTCACTGAGATACTGTTCACTAAATAACAGAGACCACTAATTATGTAAGTCTTTTTAAAATGCCTTCATTTCTCTCCCCCTTTCAGCTTTCATTTTTTTTTAAAAGTAACCACTGCATTTTAAACACCAAAACATAAATTATTCTGATGCTAAAAAGAGCTCATTTATCCAGCCAATTGTGCACAGCAAACATATTCTAGTGCATTTTTTCAAAAGAATATTTTTATTTTAAAGGAAAAAAAAATGCCTAATCATAATTTACTATTTCTATGAGAAAATATGTGAACTATACCAGGCTGACTTGACTCTTGACCCATAAAATATGTCAGTGTTTCATATACTATGATGCTCTATGTTGTGCTTTGCCTTTTTTTTTCTTCTAAACTTTAGAAACAATGAATAACACACAGTTGCAACTGTGAGATATCACCTTAACAATATAGAACATTAGTGATTTTGATGAGTCTGGGGGTTGGAACTCTATGATCCTTGGGGTCCCTTCCAACCCAAACCATTCTATGATTCTATGATTTAAAAGCAGAATTGAGACAGGTCAAACACACTAAAAGAACAAAACAACCTGTAAAACTCATTTCTGTGGTGCTGTCCTTGACCCTCTCAAAATACCTCTCTTTTGTTACACTGTTGAAGTGAGGCACAGAGGACCAACAAAGAGGATGGAGAGGGGGGAGGAACCACAGCAATGTTTTGTCCCACTCTTGACTGTGTGCACACTCAAGAGGCAAGAGCACAATGTTTTTCAGGCATGTGATTCGTGTGAAAAAGATCTTACCAGAGATTATCTTAATTCAGAATTGTCATTCAACCGCAAAGGATAATTCCCAAATGAGCACACTAGGAAAAGCTTATGATATATATTAGAAAAACGTAAAAGTTCTTTTTACCAATACAACTAATTTTCACATCTCATATAAGCCACTATCTTAAATCTGGTGGTAACATTGTTCACAACATTAGCTCATAAATTATATCACAAATTTAATATAAGGAAATAGGGAAATTTAATGGGGAAAATATTCAACACTGAATAGTCTATAAAGATTATTCAATAATTATCAGCATTTTTAATTGACTGTAACTCACTGTAGACACTAAAGGCAACAGGATGAAAGATATAGTCATGTATTTTCTAGTCGATTGGTTTTCCATCATCATTGGTTTCTATGTGAGTTCATTCCACACCCTTGGATGAGCCCTTAGAAAGATCTTCTCTCCTGCCCGAAGAGGTTTATTCTTATTACACAGAATTTCAATGTGCCAGATTATCAAGACTGAAAAGCATTTCTTCATACTAGTGGCAGCTTTCGGCTTGGTACAAAGCTTCTGTGAAATACAAGCTGTCAAAGTTCAACATGTTTTTCCTTCATTTCCAACCAAGAATATTTCTTCAGTTGAATAATCAGACAGTTGATTGCAATATTATCAGTCATTCCAGTGCTACACATTGCTAAGGCATTGAGCTTGAGCAGGTATTTGTTCAGAAAAGAAAAATGGGGGATTAGAGAAGTCCTTGTTATAGGGAAAAAATCCTCAGTTCTTATGCCAATGATATAACACCTCTGAATTTTTAAAGCCATTAGAAATAAAGGATTCTTTTCATGCCTCTAGTATTGTGTAGTTTCTTATAGTTCAGTTAATGATTTCATTCGATTTTGGCTGTTGGCATTTACCAAAAAATGAATATCTATGGAATGACAGATCGTGTATTCCAGATAAAATAATGAATCTGAATTATTCTATTACAGCAAAAAGTACTAAGCACAGCAACTGCTGATGCTGAGAGCCAAGTTGAACCAATGTATAGATGGCTATCAATGAACACAGCATACATCTAACACGTGGAAACAGGGCTGGACTAGGAGATCCCAATTCCCACTTTGTGAGCAGTTTCTTTAAATGTCGTGCAAAGAAAATCTATATTGAGACCTACCACAACCTGTTCTCACAGACGACTGATGTTTATAAGATGCATTTCTCTTAAAAAAAGGAAAAATCCTCCCAAGTTAGTTTGAACTGCTAGCAGTTTACCTATTTTTATTTTTTTCTTTTAATGCTGTTGTTGCTATGGTGATTTGCCACTAGCTGCAAGCAGGTACTTTCAGCACTGCTTATATTCCTACATTTTACCTGTCAAAGGGGTGCCAGGCCAGCACGTTTGGTGTGATATAATGCTCTTTTTCTACTGTGAGACACAATTCTCAGGTAATGCAATGCTGGCAATAGTGTCACTGTTTTTGTGATATGCCTTCTCTCTTGCATTCACCAATGGCAACAATTACATTGAAATTATGTCCTCCAGAATGAAGCTTACAGCCTACCCAAATCCTTGAGGGTTTATTGTTACTGTTCAATTTTTATGTCAATCACATGGGTTTTTTTCCTCTTTTTTATACTTCTCCACATCACAAGGAAGTTACTAGTAAGCTAGTAAGCATTTGGGGAACTTTGCTGTATTTTAAAGCAAAAATTTGCTGTAGCAACCCAGAGAAAAGGATCTGATTTACAGAAGTGTTCTGTAATTAATAGTTACATCCTAAAGCCTAGGCACACTTTTACTGAAGTCAAAAGGGAGTTAATGATAGGAATGAGAATTTCTTGACTTGTCAGTTATGAAAAATTTTGTATAGGCAGACACCTCAGTAATGAATTAGGGGAGGGGGACATATAAAGATGTAACACTGCACTGGTCAGTAATATAAACCAAAGTAGGAGAAGGTAATTTCAAGAAACTGTGCTAGACTCATTCAATTCAAGACCCTTTTCATCTTGTCCACTGCTGTCTGGTTGCCTATATCAAGAAAGCTTTTAGAAGAAATAGTGAATATTTAACATAACAAAAGTGAGTTGGCTTTCGGAAAACTTTTGTTGGTAATGCCCTTTAAATGCTATAGAACTTTGGGGTTTAAATAGAAAAAAGTTACTAATTTATTAAGTATTAATTCATATACACATAGCTAGGATACAGATGAAAGCAGAACATCAAATGGCCTTTTCTTATATAAAGAAATGATGGAGAGAAGTGAGTTATCCATGCCTTTATTTTGTTCCTTTTAAAGTGTTAAGGATGGACTGCCACCTGTGAAATTCAGTAGCTTTTTCAGCAGTTACTCTATCTCTGGTCTCACTAAAACCACTCACCAACATCCTTTCTGGGCATATACTTGCAGTGAAAAATAATAAAAAAAAGAAAACAAATAGAATCAAAAAGGACTGGCTTACAAGCAGAAGGTAAGCAAAATGAAATTCTGTAATTTTTTTTTTTTTTTTTTTTTTTTTTTTTGGCAAAGAACATCTAGTACTGTTTAGTCAACTTGTGATTGAAGTTTCTTGGACTACCTCTTAGGGCTCCATGAAAGAAGACTGAGAAAGAAAAGTGCAGTTATGAGAGGTATGCACAGAGAATAAATTGTTCATCCCTTAATCAAAGAAGCTAGAAACTTGCTGGCTGAGTAAGTGAGAAGAGACAGGAACATGTAGTCACAAACCTCTAGGCAGGCTGCAGAGTCAGAGAGTCATTCTGGTTGCAGGGTAAAACAAAGACTTCGCATAATAAGGACAGAAAGACTGGAAAAGAAAATATGGGGGGAAAAAAAAGTCACAGAAAAATAGGTCAGTAGAAACCAGATATATTCAGAACATCTGTGCCTTGTAGCATTCTTCCATTCTACAGTTACTCAGGAGAAGAGACCTGTAATATTTACTAGAGTTTTATGTATCAGTCACAGGAACTGATTTCAGATCAGAAGGTAAAGTTCACAGGAATGCACCAAAATTTAGTTATATAAAATCCATTTTTCTTGTGCATAATTACTAGCCTTAGTTCAATGAACATGCAGAATATAAGATAGTTTTATCATGGGAAGAGTTAATCAGATTTTTTCTGTGCGGCCACGAAACTAGTCAGAATTTTTTATATTTCCTCTGATGCTTAAAATGAGCCAACATCAAGATTAACAAATTTAGAAAATCCATGATAGTTAAGCTGTGGAGTGTATCTACTTAAAGCATTTTGATTAACCAGGTAAGAAACCTTTCTTGTCCAAAGCCATTGTTCTTCAACTGAATTAAGGAGTGTTGCCCTTTTAATGAAGGATTATTATTTTAATGAAAGTTTAATGAGGGACAACTATTGTCCTTCAAAGAAAGAAACAGCAACAGAAACTGGTATTTCACATTTAATCAATTGCAAGTATGCAACTATAGCATTCTCTTAAGGTCATTTCAATACAAGTCAGAGACCATGTTTGCAAGCTTCACTTGTAACAGATAATACAATGCATTAAAAAGGCAGCTAATCTTAAACTCTCTGACTCACTGTCCTTAAAAAGCAGCAAGTTGAGAGATGGTTCTGTAAAATCAAAATCATTTTGCAAGGCCCACATTTTTCTTGCTTACTAATAACATCTAGGTGCCCGTACAATTACCTACAGCTAACATAAGAACTTCCTCTTTTCTCGGTTCCACGTTTCAGTAGGCTCTACCTTGGAATACTGTCTTGCTCAGACATGATTTTTGATATCAAGAATATGGTTAAAATTGGTTTTCATAAACCTATGGTGTACGATACATTTGTTAGATCTTCTAAATAACTGTAGGTGCAATTTAAGAATGAGTTGTTATTCCTCTTGGATTATGACTACATCAGAAACTGGATGTCAGAGAATTTCTGTTTACTGCCTGACGTGGTTGGCTGAGCCGTGTTAGCTGAAAGAAGACTGAATTGCAAAAAGCTGATGGTTTTGACTTAACTCCTTACTTACAGTTGGACTTAATCTTTAACCACCCTTCACAAAATTGTCATATACTGGCCAAAGAGATTTAAAGCCTTAGAAATACAGTTGGTCAACTATGAATTGTGAAAGCTGACAAGTAACTTAGGATTTCTTTTTTCCTATATTCCATTTTAGATATTTACTATAGAATTTTATAAACTACATTTATGCTGTTTCATACAAATAAATAGTTTTCCTGGGCTAACTTAGAGAATCATGCTGGCACATATTTTGCTGAGTTATTGTAAATCATATTCCATTATTCCCAAATTAGACATCACAATATTACTTTCAAAGTTTAGCATTAAAAGTAGATGAACACAGACTATAAAATTGTATGGCAAGAGCCCTTATTGGTATTGGCTGAATGAATCATATTTTAAAGCCAATAATTTGTTCCTTATGGGCTGTGCTGCTTTGCTGATAGGATTAGCAAACAAATTGATAAATAAATCTCCCTTGAAATAAGTATGTATAAACTTACAGTAGTGTTTTATTGGTTTGTTTCTTCACGATGTTAACTTCTGAAATTTCCTCATAAGAAACTTTTCTAGGTAAAGAAAGCTTTTGTTTTCTTCAGCATAATAGACTGCTCTTTAATTTAAGGTATGTTCATTTCAAAAGCAAGGGAATAGATTTTATGTACACACCCATTTCAGACAGCAAAGTAGAGATAAAATTATTTTCAGAGGGGTTGGGCATGGGCAGTCCTTTAACATATAAAGCAACAACGCACAGGAAGTGTGAGAAACATCAAATTGTAGGCAAGGTGTTAATATTAATATGATCCATTTCTAGATCTGTGAAGCAGATCTAGTGATCTTGACAAGAATATGATGAAAATGGATTGGACTTTCATTGACTTAGAGGACTACCTTGTATAGTTGCAAGAGTTCACAGATGATTTAGCACTTTTAACTCCAAGAAATGCAGTCCTCCAGTGTTTAGAAAGCCACAGCTTTACCTGCCCCATTTATAGTCTCTTGTTATTTATCATATTGTGTTAATTCTCAGTGCAAGAAGCGAAGTGAATAGAGATGACTGGGTGAGGGTAAAGGGCGAGGAGACTTCCTTGTCCATGGAGAGACAAAAGAAAAGTAGTGCTCACCCTTTGGGGAGTGTGGCTCAAACTCTGAAGTCCGAATTATCAATTAAACTCATTGACGCAAAATTCATTCATACTTAATTACCTGTTAGAGAGAATGGGCTAGGTAGAACATAGCAAGGTAAGATTTTTCTAAGTCATAAATGGAACAGGAATTAAAAAAATATGAAAATTTCTTCAAAGGGATAGATCCTAAATAAAGAATAATAAAAAGCAATTGTATTTTCTTTGGTTTATTCTGAAGGAGAGATGTTAAAGAAAGTATAAGGTATATGGGATATTTAACACCTTCACAGAACCACAGAATCACAAAATGGCCAACACCGAACTTGTACCAGTGCATGGAGTTATTACTCCCCAGGTGCAGGACCCTACACTTGCCCTTGTTGAACCTCATGAGGTTCCTCTCTGCCCAACACTCCAGCCTGTCCAGGTCTCACTGAATGGCAGTGCAGCTTTCTGGTGTATCAGCCACTCCTCTCAGTTTCGAATCATCAGCAAACTTGCGGAGGGTACATTCTGTCCCTTTATCCAGGTCACTGTTGAATAAATTGGGCCCAGTACTGACCCCTGGGGAACACCACTGGCTACAGGCCTCCAAATAGACTCTGCACCACTGATCACAACCCTCTGAGCTCTGCCCTTCAGCCCGTTCTCAGTCCACCTCACTGTCCACTCATCTAACCCACACTTCCTGAGCTTACCTATGAGGATGTTATAGAAGACAGTATTAAAAGTCAAGGTAGACAATATCCAGTGCTCTCCCCTCATCCACCCAGCTATTCATGCCATCATGGAAGGCTATCAGATTGGTCAAGCATGATTTCCCCTTTGTGAATCCATGCGGACTATTCATGATCACCTTCTTTTCCTCTACATGCTTAAAGATGACCTCCATAATGAGCCACACCATTCTATCTTCATTTGTTACAAACCAAAAATTAAAAAGTAGACATCTGTAGAGTCTTTGAGTCCAATATATGGCCCACAAAGCAGAACTGTTAGCCCACATAACTCTTGTCCTTCCAGTTGCTGCAAAAGCTGCAACAGGGTGGGGGGAAACTCTGTTACGCAAGGAATTATCCCCAAAATTGACAACCTGGATTAAATTCCTGTCATAGTCCGCTCAGAATTCACATACTGTGACAGTGCTTTAACCTTTGGCTTTTTTGGTGGAGTACAAGGAAAGAGGGAGGGAGCTTTATTAGTCCAGCCAACACCAGAGCCGAAGCACAACAGCCAATAAGAGACATTTGCTGCTCAGTGAGAAAGGTGTTCAGGGTCAAAGTGGAAGCCAGACATTCTAGTCTCTGCTACTAAGAGTGTGTGTGCACATATGTTCGCCAATCCCTAGACGAAGAGCAGGTTTGTGACAATGAACAGACATAAGCTGTTTCTAGACCATGGTACATTACCCTGTAGGGAATACAGAATTCACTCAGAATGGTACAAAAATGTATGTAAAATAACAGAATCGCAGAGTGTTTGAGGCTGGAAGGGATCCCTGGAGAACATCTGGTCCAACCGCCTTGCTCAAGCAGTTTCATCCTAAACAGATTGTCCAGGACTATGTCCACACAGCTTTTGAATATCTCCAAGGAGGGACTCTCCGCAATGTCTTTAGGCAACCTGTGCCAATGCTCTCTCACCCTCATAGAAAAATTTTATTTCCTTATGTTTAGATGGAGCCTCCTGCATCTATTAAAAATATATTATTCACCAAATATAGAATATATCAGGTTTAGTTATATGTCAAGTTGTCTAAACCGTGTAAGATCGATACCTCTGAAGATCTGGTGAGAGTTGTTTATCCCAAAATGTCAATGTCAGAAGGTTTCAGAAAAGTCTAGGTTCTTTCCAGTCTTTCTGCACAACAGAGTTAAGTGTTTCTAATACCCTTAAACAAAAAAATTACTAAAATCTGTAAATGTTAATTAAAAGTATTCTTCAATTAAAGCAACTAAAGCTAAAGAATTTTGAACACCTCTGAGTAGAATAGCGGTTAGAATGAAAACTTACATACAACCCTATTTGAAGTAGTTACTAATACACTTCCTGCTAATTAATACTATTCATCAGATAAGTCACATAAAGAGTAAGAAGATTTTCCTCTCAACAAGAAATTCATGCATGAAAGCAAACATGGACACATTCTGTATTCAGTTTTGACCAGTATCAGATAACTTAAAGCTCTGGCATTTGATACCCTTTTTCCTGCCAAATTTAAAACATCTGGGGAATGTTCAGGATGAAATCCAGATCTTCATTTTATTGTTAAAAATATATTATATATTTATTTGTATCTCTCATCACGGAAGAGGATAGGGGAGGGGAAAATGGTAAAAGAATTAGGAGAGAGTGATTATCATAAGGAAATGAATCTGGGTTTCCTCACTGACTCATAATTGCTGAATGTATCTTCATTTCAGTGGATTAATTACTCAAATCAAATTGAATGATAAACTCAACCTAATATAAAACTGCAGAGCACAGTAGTTTTTAATTTTTTTTGCATTTCAGTCTTTTATAGATCTTTGTCCCAGAATAGACCTACTTTGTTTTCCTTTGTTTATGAGAATGTGAACAAGGCCAGGGAAACAATAAATAACAATAGTAACTCTTGCTAGATGAAGTGTCATGGTCCACCTTGCAAATAATCTCCAATATCAAATTTTCTGAAAGAAATAGACTGTACTCTAAACACAGGCTTCATGACTTTGAATCTAGAATATAAAAATGAAGATAAGTGATCATTATGATTCTTTACCAATTACTGTCATGTTGTTATCCTCTCGTACATCAAAGTATGTAATAACTGAGCCTCTGATTTAAAACTCATACAACCCTTCAGTCATTTAGAGACATTAAATCCTTTCCATAAATAAATAACTGCTACAGTATGTATTTGTAGAAGTACACACTGGATATGAGCTTCCTGTTATTTAAAGTTCTGCAAAAGATGGTAGTCTGTATGGATACTGACTACACATATCACATACAACAGTCAAATGCACTTCAATATTATTATAAGTCACATAAAAATGCTCTTTAAAGTACTACCTTTTCACCCATAGCATGACATCTCACTTTGCAGTACAGCTCAGGAATTTTTTTTTTTTATTTAAAATCTAACAAGTCCCTGTGATGGCCTAGTTCTGACAAGTTGCCTGAGTTACTGAACTGACCTTTCAACAAAGCCAGAAAATGAGAAGCACAGACTAAGGTCAGTGTTCTCATGTTCTGCACACTGTTCAAAAGGCTTCGTAAGACTCATCCAAACATGTCTTGGACATAATAAAACCTGTGAATCAACAGATAAAGTTAAAAAAAGGAACAAAAAATTAAATAGTCTATTTGTAGTTTCTTGAGAAGTACTGCTTCAATCAGATATGAACAGCTGCTATTCTGCAGTTTTTCTTAGCTGCAGGTAGGCCATGGGACAACAAGATATCAGAAAAGGAGAAGGGTTTATTTATCCTATGCTACCACCTGTGCACGTGAGTGATTTTTCAATCAATTCTGCTTTCTGACTCTTAATTTTCTTCTGACCCACCCCTACAAACTAGAAAAGGTTACTTAGCAAGACCTATTTGCTCAAATTTTAGAACATGTCTCAGTAGATGTTTTACTGTTTTATAGCACAAGAAAACAGTTTTGTTGAAGAAAGTATTATTTTTATTATCTGGACAGGTGATGGAATTTTGTAAGTTGTAACAAGAAGAAAAATTCCATAAAACATCTTGGTTGAGATCCTGAAAGTGTAAGGCCCACAGAAACAATTTACTGAATTGAAATGGTGCACTGGTTTCTCTCAGATAGAGTTAATTTACTTCATAGTAGCTACTACAGGGCTATGGTTTTGATTTGTGCTGGAAACAGTGTTGATAACACAGGGATGTTTTCGTTACTGCTGAGCAGCGCTTGCACAGAGTAAAGGCTTTTTCTGCTTCTCACCCCACCCCACCAGCGAGCAGGCTGGGGGTGCACAGGGAGTTGGGAGGGGACACAGCCGGGACAGCTGTCCCCGACTGACCCAAGGGATGTTCCACATCATATGATGTCATGCTCAGCATATCAAGCTGGGGGCAGAATAAGGAAGGGGTGGGAAGTTCAGAGTGACGGCATTTGTCTTCCCAAGTAACCATCATGTGTGATGGAGCCCTGCTTTCCTGGAGATGGCTGAACACCTGCCTGCTGATGGGAAGGAGTGCATGAATTCCTTGTTTTGCTTTGCTTGCATGCACGTGGCTTTTGTTTTACCTATTGAACCATTTTTATCTCAACCCATGAGTTTTCTAACTTTTACTCTTCTGATCCTCTCTCCCATCCCATTGGAGCAGGCAGTGAGTGAGTGGCTGTATGGTACTTAGTTGCCATCTGGGGTTAAACTACAGCATAGCTATTCATGCTCAAAGAGCAAATAGCTTTTCTTCCATCTTGCTCACAGAGAAAGAAAATCCCCCCTTTGATTCTGCTTGGGGCCTTTCCCAGTTGCTTGTCAATAGGACAAATTGTCCTGTCTTTCTCTCTTTTTTCCCCTCATGCCAGTCCTCAGGGTCTTTGAAATCCCTGTCTCTTATTGAAGTACTATTCCAAATATTATCAGTAATACAACAACCTCTATTTGAACTCTCTTCTCAGTTCCCTAGCAGAGTAAGCAATTATCACTTGTTACAGGAAAGAATTGGCCATTTTCACTGTTAACAGCATTCATCACTTAAAAAAAAAATGTTCTAGAAAATGGTTCTTTCTTTGCAGTTTTGTCTCCTTGCAACTCTGGTTACACTTTTGTTTTCATTTAACTGTTTTCATTCAGTTTTATGTCTTTTTATGCCTAACTGCACTCCTGATACCATGGCAGATACTACTATAAACAGGAGATGAGAAGGATGTTAAATTAAATTAAATGTCTGATTTCTTCTGTCCTTACTGGTCCTGGTCTTGTCTTTGTGCCCCATCAGATGTATCTTTGCTGTAGACTCTACTACCCAAACTGGTAACAGAGGACAAGAAGAAGGCTGAAATAACAAATTTTTTGCCTCAGTCTTCACTGGTGACTTTTCTTCCCACACCTCTCAAATGGATGGACCACAAGACAGGGACTGGAGGAGCAGAGTCCCTCCCACTGTAAGAAAAGATCACGTTCATGACCACCTGAGGAACCTGAACATACATAAGCCTATGGGACCTGATGAGATGCATCCCAGATTCCTGAAGGAATTGGCTGATGTAGTTGCCAAGCCACTCTCTGTAATATTTGCAAAGTCATGGCAGTCAGGTAAAGTCCCTGGGGACTGGAAAAAGGGAAACATTGCCCCCATTTTTAAAAAGGGTAGGAAGGAGGACCCTGGGAACTACCGACCTGTCAGCCTGGGAACCTCTGTGCCTGGGAATATCATGGAGCAGATCCACCTAGAAGCTATGCTAAGGCACATGGAGGACAGGGATGTGATTTGAGACAGCCAGCATGGCTTCACCAAGGGCAAGTCCTGCCTGACCAACCTAGTGGCCTTCTGTGATGGAGTGACTACATCAGTGGACAAGGGAAGAGCTACTGATGTCATCTATCTGGACTTCTGTAAGGCCTTTGACGTGGTCCCCACAACATCCTTCTCTTCAAATTGGAGAGATATGGATTTGATGGGTGGACTATTTGGTGGATGAAGAATTGGCTGGATGACCACATCCAGAGGCTAGTGGTCAATGGCTCAAAGTCCAGATGGAGATAGGTGACAAGTGGTGTCCGTCAGGGATCCATGTCGGGACCAGTACTCTTTAATGTCTTCAGCAGTGACATGGAGTGCACCCTCAGTGAATTTGCGGACAGCACCAAGCTGAGTGGCATGGTTGACATGCCTGAGGGGTGGGATGCCATCCAGAAGGACCTGGGCTAGCTCAAGAAGTGGACTTATGTGAATCTTATGAGGTTCAACATGGCCAAGTGCAAGGTCATGAACCTGGGTCAGGACAGCCCAGAAAGGCAACCATATCCTGGGGTGCATCACAAGGAGAGTGGCCAGCAGGTCGAAGGAGGTGATTCTGCCCCTCTTCTCTGCTCTGGTGAGACCCCACCTGCAGTGATGTGTCCTGCTCTGGGGTCTCAGCACAGGAGAGACATGGAGCTGTTGGAGCGGGGCCAGAGGAGGGACACAGAAATTATCAGAGGGCTGGAGCAGCTCTGCTGTGAGGAACGGCT
>JMFS01106893.1:0-24507 GCA_000699545.1 Podiceps cristatus
CAACAACAACAAAAACCCCCAACAAAACCAAATCCCAAGTTTTTAACACTTGGAAAGATCTGGATTAGTTTAGAAACCTCCCTTTACTATTAGCTTCTCATAAACCTTGAAAATCAGTACACTGATGTAATGAAGAGGGACTGGAAAGCAATGATGGAAAGGACAGAAATATCTAAACTGGGCTTTTATCCTGTGTTTTGCTGCAGGTGGCAGCAAAGCCAAGAAACGTTATGCAAACAGACATTGAGTATCAGTATCCTTCATTTATTCTTCCTACTGCTGAACTGGTATTAAATGCTATGTCGCTAATGTTTTTTTCAGTCTCTACCATAAAATAACTTCAGGGCTGTGAAAAATCTAACAGATGCCAATAAAATATAATGGCATATAAATAGCATCCAACACGATTGGCAGATTTAAAAAGCTGCTCTGAGACAGAAGAATGGGTTGTCTTTCGTATATTTGTTAAACTTCAAGTGAATTTCATCAAATGCCTTGTTGATAATGGAAATGTCTAAATATTTTTTTCTTTTCAATTTCACGTGGATTAGATTAAAATGCAGTGTTGCTAGTTTAAAGTTGCAAGGTAAGATTTTGCAAAGATATTTCTGTACACACCTCTGTATGTCCACAGGGTACCCCACAGAGTCTCTGGCAAGACTGGAATCTCAATTAAAGGAGTTGCATATGTTTTACAGTAAAAAGTCTTTAGCAGTCTTGCCCCCTCCAAAGACATTGAAATGATATTGCAGCAGTAAGTACCAAGGATCTGCCTGAATTATTCAAACAATGAAACAGTTCAATCTGTTCTTATCCAATGTAGCTGAATTTATTTTAACATAAATTGTTAGCCCGGAGGTTAATGCAGGAAGATCATACAATAGTTTCCAGAATCTAGGGTTTTACAAGGTCAACAGTGGTGTGGAATTGGGATTGATAAAAAGGAACCTAAGCTGCCTGCATTTGTTTGGCCAATTGCAGTGTCAAAAGTGAGAAGGCTTTCTACTGAGAGTGTGTATCTATTACAGTATTGATTTAGCCAACAGCTGAAGCAAAAGAGGATTGAGAATTTCAAATTTAACAGGAGGTTTGTTTGAGAAAAGAGACAATACGAACTGTTGGAGGAATTATGGCTTGTGTTAGAATGGTGGAGTAATCACAACAAAAGTGAGAAGCCAGATGAGTTGTGTTTGTCAGGAAAAAAATAGTGATATTCTTTAGAGCTACAGCAATACTAAGAAAATAGATGATTAATAAGAATACCCTTAACATTTTGTCATTGTGTAACTTATATAAACGAAGTGCTCTAATGATAGAATAGAAACCTGTTTTTCTAGGTGCTGTGTAAAATTTGCCACAAGAACTTCCCTACAAATACAGGTGTTATAGCCCATTTGGGTGCAGATACATAAGTAAACGCAAGAGTCATTGAGGCATTGTTGGGGAATGCAGTGTCTACAGTCTTAGCTGAGAAGTAGCTCTTAAAAAGCTTTTTGTGGAGGCTTGATGGAGCCTGTATGAAGAGAGACGAAGGAGGGAAAAAAATAGGATGCAAAAACATGCAGAGATGATCTTTGCAATAATATTCTGAACAGGCATGTGCAGAGTAAAATGTGTTGTCAAGGCAAGAGAGGGAGTTACATAATTAACTAATGAACTTGAATGTGCAGATGTCTTGGGGACGTAACAGGAAAACAGACTACGTCTGTATTGGTGGAGGAGAAAGCAGGTATCAGACAATAGCCTGGTCACGTAATCTACTGCAGAAGTGTGTAGGAACAATAAGTATAAAACCGTGCTTGAATTACATTGATCAAAGTCCTTTTGGAAATAAAGACTTAGTGGCCTTAGTCCTACTTATCAATAAACTCTTCCTCAGATCGTCCTAAAAATGGTGATTGTTTACTCTTAATTAATAGGATTTAGCAGCAAACATTAAACATTGAATATATTGAATATTTTATGTAAGAGCAGCAGTTCCCATAAAGAAGAGGGACTTACAGCCTTAGAAACATTGTGTATAATTATAGTATTATATTTAAATTTGGCTGAATGTTGCTCCAAAGAAGGATTAATTTTATGCTTTTCTTTGCTGACTAGTAGTCCTTTATCTCTTATTTTGCTACATACTATAGAAAACCTTGACAATACATCATTGATTAATATTTTATTTAGAGGCATATTTATGGGTATTTTGATCCTCTGAAAGTACGTTAAAAAACACTTCCCATACACAGATATACACACATGTACTCTCTCTGACATACTGAGCTTATTCTTTTTTTCCCGAAATTACTTTTATGTGATTCAGCACTGAATTCCTTCACAGATGGACCATTCTGTTCTTTCAGTATCTGAGAATAATTTCCATAACAATTTGATAAAGAGATTGTGTTCCATTTCACATGGGATACTGCGTGATTTAGATTGATCAAGTAAGAACTGATGTGATTTTAAATCTGAAGCTTGGGTTTTGGGGGCTTCTTTTTTTTTTTTTTTTTTTTTTCGTAATTATATTTTCAAATTTTTGTGAAACTTCTACCAAAGCATTCTTATCATTTAATGCTCTCAGAACGTATACTTGTAGCCCCCAATGCTTTCCAAGTAACTCCAACATTATCATTTTTGACTTAAGCCTAGGCTGTTCAGTTTGACAAATGTCTGGTAAATTTTAGAGGTATTTTAAACATACTGTAGAGCCAGTTATGTTAACTTATTCCAATTTAACTTGTCACTTTTTGTCCATATAAAACAACTGGTTGCTTTCATACAGTTTTGAAGGCAGAAAGGGAAAGCTTTTCAATTATTCTAATAGAAATTATTATATTTTAAAATCCTGCATTTAATGTGTGTCTTTTTATTTTTATTAGAATTCTACATATGTTTACCTAGGAGGATTAATTTCCTTCCAAAAACTTTTTTTTAACTGTTCCACAGTACATGGTAGAGCCATTGTTCTACGCAAACATGATTTGCATTGAGAGCACAATGCTTAAAAGTGTTACTTAAAAATAAAAACCTAACAGCAAGAAAATACTATTTGCCATTTCGGTTTTACTGTATAACACTTGGCCTTTCATTTGAGATGATAGTTTCCCATTAATAAGCTGCACACTTTCAGGGATCTGAATTTGATTTGTTGTCTGCTTCTATCTGCGTCTTCCAAAACTATCTTGTTATTGGTTGAATTTAAATCTCACTTTGAAAGTTGTTCTTGAAATGCTCTGTTCTGTGGTAGAGTTTCCTTTTTTGACCCAAGGCATTAATTTTTCACCATGCCTCTGTACAGCAGTGATCTGTGCTGCAGTGAAATTCATTTGGTGTATTCTGAGGCTGGATAAACCCTGCTGTGGTGGTTTTTGGGTGCGTAGTTTATGTCCCACTGAAATGAAATGAAGCCTTTGTTCTCACATCACTAGTGATGATACTGGGACCTAAAAAGGCACACATGGAGTCCTTTTTAACAGAGGATTTCTATATGTTGTCTTTCATTT
The DNA here is from genome assembly GCA_000699545.1 of Podiceps cristatus. NCBI lineage: Eukaryota > Metazoa > Chordata > Aves > Podicipediformes > Podicipedidae > Podiceps > Podiceps cristatus. Next base: position 3,495 of record JMFS01106893.1, read on the forward strand.
TTCTCAGGACACCCTGTAATGGCAGAAACTTAATCCCTTGAGGAAACACTGGTGAACCACATAAGAGAGTCTGCACAGTGTTACTTACCCTGCGTCCAGCTGTAAGTGGTGCCGCTGAATGTAGACTATCCTAGTCACCAGCACTTATTTTATAAAAGGAAATCATGAGTCTTGGGAAAAATGCAGAGAAAACACTAGTTTTTAAAAGATCAGTGAGAGAAGATAGTGATGACTGATACCATACATAGCTCTTCTCTCTATATCTTAGAGTTATCTATCTTAGCATTTTATACTCTTACCGATCATCCAGTATCTCAACACTTTGTTTTTGAATCATTACCTAGAGACATTCCTGATGATCATCATGGAAATGGAAGCTTAATTCAGAAAGCTTTGATTTTATGTGTAATCTTCACCAGAATTACTTGGTGTCAGCAAAGTGTGAAGGGTCTTCCCTTGGTTTTATGGCAATACTTATTAAATTGCAATCTTCGGTCCTCCTGAGCTTACATAAATTGGTGCTATCATTAATACCAGCCCAAAGGACCTGGAGTATAAATACTGTAGCACCAAGCTACTGGCATTTCATCCAGTTTTTCCACTGACTATCAAAGCTAATCCACTGCATCATGCAGGAGAAGTGTTTTTCGGTATCCCCAAAGGAAGGCACAACTGCTGCTTCACTTTCTTCAGTACAGCCTGAGAAAAGCTGTGTCTCCCAGAATTTTGGTCCAGTTGGTGCAGCAGCAAGCACATCTTCAGTCACTTGCCCTCCTTCCAGGTCTATCTGTGTGGTCCATAACGTGGCTATAAATACGCAAGCTCCTGAGGCAGTATCTAGGGCATTTTTGTTCTCTGTTCTTATCTCTCCTCCCCCTTCCCTCCCCTTGTCATTCTGTTTCTGTTCACTCCTCTCCTCTGTTTAGCCTGGTCAAGGCTCCAGAGCTAATCACAGCATCTCGCCCATTGCACCCTCAGTCTAAAGGGGAGTAGGGCTGGCCATGGCTCAGTGTCCTACAGCAGCTGGCCAAGCCCAGCACGGGTCTACCTCAGCTGGCGCTGGACTCTTACTCCTTGGCAGCACAGGCGACAGGAATGTTTCTGCTAGAGGTTTGCAGAGCGGTCACAGAGCTTTGGATTTGCTCACTGAATAGTCACAAGCTAGCGGCAGCACCCTGATCAGAGAGATGGTAAAGTTAATTCCAGCAGCTCTGTGCTCTGTAGTCAGGTCATGGGTGGATCCAAATTCAGCTTTGGTCAGACCTCATCAGAGGATGCTCACACGTCTCAAAGAAGAGGCTCATTCTTTCAAATAATCTGTTCATTCTCCAACTCTTCTGTAACTTGGAGATTTGTCCTTTACCTTCTGAGCAATGAAGGGAGTGAGGCTGCTCCCTCTTGTTGACCTCATGAGTGAAATCATCAGGCCTCTAGCTATGCATGTAGGCACCTTGCTTCTATTTTGGTTCTTACAGTAGTTATTAGTATGTGGTTAACAGCTAGTGAGCTCTGGTGATGAAGAATCCTCACTTCTATGCATGTAAAATGAAAGTAGGATTCATCTTGGACTTATCATTGGACTACCTCAAATGGTTTGATTGCTAAGTTTTCCTAACCATGAATCTGCATGAGATAGAAAAATGTTTGAACTTTGTATATTATGTGCATTACCTTGTTGGTTTTTATATTGTCTTACTGTGTAAGCAAGCACTTGAAATTCCAAACAAAATGGAAAATCAAAGCAGTAAAAGTCCTTAATTTAGTGTTGTGAACTAAATTATTTAAAGGACTCTCAGTGTTCCCAAAAAGCTTGTACATTCAGATCTTGACTGAAGATGTTATGTCTCAAAATGTGTCACATCATCGCGTCCCTTTAACACTTGGAAGGTCTAGGTGACATGTTCTGGAGAACTGCATCCCACCTATCTTGTGCTTAAAACGCTGCAAAAACATTGAGATTATGTTGACCAAAGGTTATCTTTATGCACCTAGTCTGAAGTGAAGAAGGGAAGTTATATGGTAGATATAGCCAACCCCAAGCCTAAGAATATTTTGAGTGTTGCCCTTTTGAAGTATTTTACAGTAGAAATCATGGGAAAGTGATCAGTGGATCACCAGGAACAATGATGAGAGGAACGAAAGGGAACTCTGGGGTAATAGACCTCATTGTCAGAAGCATGATGTGACCATGTTTTCACAGGACTCCTGGGAAAAGAGAGCACATTTGGAGGCATGGTATTTCCATATTTACGATGTGATAATCTGACTCAGAACTGACTCCAGTATAGAATAAGATATTAGGGGTTCCTTTAGGGTGTTCTTCCAAACCAATCAAATGTCTGATGAATGGAGCTTACTGCAAAGTACCAACTGGAATGGTACTAATATTTCAAGTTAAGCACAAAATCTATAACTAATTTGAACCTTAATTTGAGTAACACTTTTGGAAGATGCTCAACCTGATATGCATTAATTGAAGCATTGTGCAGAACATCCTGACCAGTACATAATTTGACATGTAAAAAGCAATAGAGTGAAATCAGAGAGTAAACTAATGAGATACTTAGTGATTTAGATTCCTAGGATCAGATGGGCTAGAGAGAATATTCTTGGTGTTGGAACCTTGTACATACTGCAGTTTTTTATTTGATAATTTTGAAAATTATATTATCACTGATCAATTCTAATTGATTTTAACCTGTTCTGAGTGATCAAAATACATGCAGTTTTGTCCTTTGAGCTGTCACTCTAGTGAGAATAATTTAATCCTAATTGTGTTTGTTGGATCCTGCAGTGACAATATCATACTTTTTCACCTAATACTAGAAGAATGATGTAATTGTTTACTATGAAGAACAGAAAGTGTAATTGAATTAACTGCTGTTGAACATCTTGCAAATGTTTTGTTTTTCACTAGTGTTACACTTTTCAGCATTGCTATCTGTATTCTATTAGACTAAATGAGAGATGATTAGGGTTAAAATATAGTAAACAAATAAAACGTCTGCTAAGCAGACAGCTACGCTCAGATTTAAGATGTGCCGGGCTCTTTTGGTTCTGTTTTACCTTTACTTTATGCAGTTGAGAAGATGTGTTTATATTAGTTTGCTGTGATGGCCTCACCTTATCCATCTGCCTTCTAACTGTTGAGCTAGTCACATACACTGTACTAAGTTTTTTATTCATTAAACAATTTTACTTTTAAAAATTTTATCAGCTGCCATGGCTTTGGTTCCTAAACTGCCAGTACGATACGAAGAAACAGAAAATGGAAGATTTAGCTGTGTATGTACTTGATATGGCGCTGAGTTTGACTTGCTTTGACTTGCCTTTTTGTCAGCAAAAAGGGATATTGACGTTCAAAAATGAAGCTCTGTTAGCCTAGTTTTCAACCCTATTTCTACTCCAAAGTAGCTAAATGATACAGACCAATTAAAAGACTACAAATGAAGTGCTGTATTTATCAATGTACTTAAGTTGATTAGCATCCCTTTGATCTCCCCTTCTCCTGTGGGGAAAGGCTGAGGGAGCTGGGGCTGTTCAGCCTGAGGAAGAGAAGACTGAGAGGGGACCTCATCAGTGCTTATGAATATCTCAAGGGCGGGTGTCAAGAGGATGGGGACAGATTCTTTTCCATGGTGCCTAATGACAGGACAAGGGCCAATGGGCACAAATTGGAAGACAGGAAGTTCCGTCTGAGTATGAGGAAAACCTTTACTATATGAGGGAGGCAGCACAGAAACAGGCTGATCAGAGAGGTTGTGGGGTCTCCCTCTCAGGAGATACTCAAAATCAATCTGTATGTGGTCCTGTGCAACCTGCTCTAGGTGACCCTGCTCTAGCAGGGGGGTTGGACTGGATGGTCTCCAGAGGTCCCTTCCAGCCCCTGCTGTTCTGTGATTCTGTGACAGAAAGCAGCTGTGAACCTAGCTTACTGAGTTATTGTACTGCGCTTACTTAGAGTTATGGTAATGCCTAAAAAATGCGAAGGACATTAAAGCAAGTTCATATTTACATTGTCTTGTACCGATCCCCAACAGGGAGGAACAACCCCAATAACACCAGAAAATTTTCATTTTGAACTTAGCATTTCCTTTTCCACATGAATCTTACAAGAAAGAATCTGTAACAACCAGGCCATTGCGTTTTTAGGGCTACAGATTCATCTTGACTCATGAACTTTAAGGAATTGCTGAGACAACAGCGTGATTATCATTATGCTAAGAGTATACATAGTGTAATAAATAATGATATGCCAAAGTTTTCATTAGTCCTCATTTACTTATGATAATTTCATTACTCTCTTTCAATATGGGCTAAGTCAGGATGAAAAGAATCTTCATAATTAAGAATACCAGTATGTATTTAAATATGTATGTGTCTATATATGTCTGTATGTTGTGTCTATATTTATACATATATTTATCTATACGTGAACGTGCACTTTCGTGTGTGCACTTACACATGCGTTGCTCCTGTCTTCTTGGGAAGAAATAGTTAATTCAACCAGAGTGCAATTTAAAAGATTTATACTTTATGGGATAGTCATTATCTCTGTCTTAGGCTTGAAGTATTTTTATTATACTGGAACCCAAAATTTTACATCTATGGGGTTTTTATCAGATGTATTCCAGAGGTTTTATTAATCTCAAATTTTGGTACATGCAGTAATTTTTTATTATTATTATTTTTACTGATTTGGTTTTCTTCTGGCTATTTACGTTGCTATCTTTAAAACAATGGAAGTATGCTTTTGACAATGTTGCTTATTGTTTACTTCATTTTGGTGAACTTTGTCCCCTAAAAGACTTGATTTCATTGCAATACATACTTACCTTTCTGTAGTATTAAGATAATGTATTGTACTTCATAGGATAAATTGGCATGGGTCTTCCAGAACTATGACAAAATGTCAAAACAGATATTTCTCATCTTTCTTCACTTTCTGATATCTCCTGAACTCAACCTACTGCTGCATGTTTCAAAGCCATAGTTCATTAAATGGTTGCAATCCACCCATGTAAAAATATCATACAGTTAAAATTCTGCTTTTGCTTGGTAAATATAAAAGGGCTTCATATCTAAAGGAAAGGAATTTTAGCTTAAAAAAAAAAAAAAAAAAAGAAAAAAAAAGTCCTCATTTCATTTTGCTGTTTCACAGTGCTTCCTGCTCAAACTACAAAATGTGTATCAGCTGATCTTCTTATTACTTGATTGTGAGAGGATCCTCCAGGAAACACTTCATATTAACATGTCATATACTTAAGAAATCCAAATGCCAGCAATTTTACTTAGCCAGTGTGTGCTTCTTTCAGGTACATTGTCTTCATTATTTATCTTGTTATGAGATCCATCTGGCCAACCTCAACTACAGCATGTGCCCAGCAGGGACAGGCCCGGGATGAGCAGCAGCGTCTCCTGGAACCTGTGACCCTCCTGCAGAGTCTAGCTGCAGCACTTACTGCCTACCACCTCAACAAATCCCACTTCAGAGGTGATAAGGAGGAACTCCACACACCATTGTGTCCACAGCATAAAATGCATAAACGAACAGTTTTAGAGCAAGGGTGGGGGCTGGAGGGGCTCCAGCAAAGCTTCCTCGTGTGGTACAGCAGGACCCTCCGGCCTGCTCTTTCCCAGGATGGAGGAGGCTGTTCAGTTTGGCTGACAAGAGAAGCAGCCAAGTGTTGGCAGCCTTCTCTATCCCTTGCTACAAAACTGGCTCTAAAATTTGACCAGCCTGCAGCATCCCCATCCACCTTGTCCGCTGAATGTAATGTAGCTTCATACTGTCTACCCGTAGCTGGGCAACATCCAATCCACAATCTGGTTGCCAAATTCCTCTTCTCCACTCTAAGTAGGTATTTCCAACAATGTCTTATGGCTATTGAAAATGAAATATTTTGCAATAGCACATCCAGTTTTGTTGTTGTTTTATGTAGCTGAAGGCTTGTCAGGTTGTACGTACAATCTTGGTCTTCCACGGAACTTATGAAGAATTTGTTCAACATCAAAATTACTTTAATTCCCACTGGCTCTGTGTTGGTCAGAAAAATAGGAGCAGGGAGTTAGCTCACACAGTGAACTCCTGACTGCTCACAGTACTTAACCATCAGCTCGTTCTGTGACTTAGCTCTGGATCTCAGTAAGCTCTCTCCAAAAATAAATCCTGTGTAGTATAAGCAGCATGGTAAAGCCAGTAAGAGCCATTAGGCATCAGGGGCTGCTTTTATTTAGCAGTCAAGGAGCCTCGAGAGGTAGGCTGCTCTCAGTTTAGATGCTGGTTTTGAAGTGTCCAGTTCTACATTTCATTCCCTGTAGGAATGAAGTAAAAGGTGAATTCAGGAAAAATAACACATCTCATTTAGAGTAGAAAAGAACCTACCATGAGTGGGCATATGAAAGCATAAATTAAGCATCTTCATTAAAAACATACATTAATTTTGCAAAATATAGAAGAGATGTCAGTAACTTTAAGGTGCCTTCCTAATGAAGAAACTAAGAAAGGATATCTGAAATAAAGCAGATTCTGAATTTTCTGTACTTTCCCATTTTCTGAACTTCCAGATTGCAAGAAATAAAGGAGAAAATACTTAAGAGTATCAAACTCTGGCTCAAAATTAAGTGAGTTTCCTTTAAAAAAAAAAATCTGTAATGTCTCTCTGAAACTTCAATGCTCTGAATATTTTAATTCTCAAGCATATTCTTTGAGATAGGGTACAAAAAAGAGTACTTTTTTATCAAAATCTTGTTAGAAGTATGCTTTGCTGAGCATTTCAGTACAAACCTGCTGCTTTGGATATTGAAAAAATACCATTAAGATTGCATTGCTTATTCACCACTTCAGTTCCAAAGTTCTGTTTCAGAGTTAGAGTACAGCAGGAGAGAGCACAGCTTTTATTATCTCTTTTGTTAAATTTTTATATTGCCTAAGACTAATGGTATTATAATCCTTCTGGGGAACAAATTTTAAAATCTTACTACTTTATAACTCTGTGAAAGGGTATTCTATCCTCTTATGACGTTGAGAGTTGTGTGTTTTTTAATCAGTTAGATGATTTTATACCTAATTATTTCATAGGGCTTATTTCTGTTAAATTCCCTTCTTGTAGCTATGTGATAATTAAAAATGCAAACAAGTAAACACCAGATAATCCTGGTTTGCCTGTTCCTACCATAAAGATGGTCTTTTCATAACTTTGCCAAACTTAAACTGTTTTGTGTAAGATACACCTGTACAAATTCAGTGATGCCTTACACAAGGATGGACAGGAAGGCAGATGTGGATGTTTGCTAAAACTCTGCTTTGTCTTTCTGCAACAAGTAAAAATGTCTACTTTCTGACATTTCTTAATAAATGAAACTCAGCATTACTAGTTCTCTGGCACCAGTGCTTAGACACTATTTTATTTTTTTTCATTCTTGCATACTTTTATCATTATTCTTTTCTCCATTCTGGTCAACACCTTTATCTTTGACATTTCTCATCGTTGTGCTTTAGCTAAGTCTTGGATGTTCTCCTGGCTTGAAACATCTGTGATTCAGTCACCTCTGTCCTTAGAGAAAAGTAAACCCCTCTTCAACTGTTTTCCAAAGTCTCTCCAACTCATTTACAGCACAACTCTACAGGGCAACAAAGGCTGTCTTTTCTGCTCAGAGACACCAAGATGTTGCAAAGCCAATTCCTATAGCACAGTATTTGGCCATATTGTTATGACAGTCTTGTGTATCTTAAAAAACAAACAAACTAACAAACAAAAACCACCAAAAAACCAACACACCAACAAACCCACAACATGCTTTCATCTATGAAGGTGTCTGTAGCTGTGTCTGCACTACACCTATGCTCACTTGTGCTGTGTAGGAAGGGTGGCTTTGCATGTCCCCATAGTGCCAGCTCTCCTTGTCCACTAGCATTTTCAACTCAGTGCTTCCAGAGTTTTCCTTTTGTTGCATCCCACAGCCGGAAGCAGCTCTCCAAGATTATCTGAACTCTTCCTCATTATCCTCCTTCCCATCCCTCCTTTAAACTGCATGCAACCCAGTTTACCATTGCACATATTTTGTCTCTGGTGTTTTGGAGGGCAGAACTCTGGGGCAGGTGTGCCTTTTCACAGTGTCTCCTGACCCGGGGCTGGGACACCTGGGCACTATTGCAGTATAGCTAGTAGTAATGATAATAATGGAAGTGATATGCTCCAAACAAACAGGCTGCCTCAACAAAGTAAGCATTTATAGGAGAAGAATAGAAAAAGAAAGGAAAAAAAAATTCTTTGAGGCAAAATCTGCTGTGAGGTCAAAGAAGTATTTAGGGTCAGAGAAGTATTATCTCACTGATTAGGCTACACAGTCTTATCTAAAAGTCAAGGATTATCTTCTGGTTTGTTTACTTTATATTACCGGTATTCTGTGAACACGTTTTAAATTATAAAGACCAAAATCAGTAAGCAGGATTTATAGCTCACAAAACTGCCATTTGGTCTCTACAACTGCTTGAAGAAGCTACTGAAACTCTTCCGTGATCTGAAGCTGATCGAGACAGCAGGCGTGACTGTTCTCTTACAGTCTTGTAAAATTAATATCTCACAACTTATTGTAGTAGTTTACTTCTGTCACTTTCACAGAAGTAATGGTGAAAGAAGAATGGATACTGTTATTTATACAATTGAACCTACTGACTTAATTTGAATACAAACCTTTTTTTAAAAAAAATTCTTTCCAACTTTCAAATAACAAACATTAGCTTTTAAAACTATTTCAATAAAATATAGTTAGGCTGCAAAGGTTTTTTTATTCTACTTTTGCTAGAAATTTCCTGCTACACCTGATGTGCAAGACCTTATAGAAACATCAACAATTACTGATTTTGCAGTAGATGGACAGGTGATGCTTTTAGAAACAGCTAATGTATTTGAATTTGATGGTCTGCACCAATTAATATCCACAAGCTCAAGTATCTTTTTTATAGAAAGACTTTTTGACTGGGTCATTAGTTTTAGAAAGACTTGTAATCTTCCAGGAATTTGATTCCACTGTTAAATCACCGGGGGATTCAGCACTTCTGCTTGAATATACTTGAATTATGATGGCAGGAAGTGAAGATAAGATGATTGTATTGTTGGCTCAAGTGCCATAGTGAGGCAGACATTACCTTGGGGTTTCTGCGCTCAACAACTGAAACGTCTGTATGGAAACAGTGGTCGTTGCTGATTCTGATCTCGTGCCTGTTATCATCTGTTTATTCTCTTAGTTCTGCATCAGAATCACAGATAGTAACCTCTACCCTGAAGAAATTAATGATTTTGAAGCTGTTTTCTGCTTTGAAAAGATTACCTTTACATCCCCATAGTCACATAAGAAACTCCCAGTTATGCTTCACTTAACCCTATATTTGATGCTCTTAATCAAGAATAAGCAGCACAGTACATAATATAATAAGGTAAGGTTCAAATAAGAGCTTTCCTAATGTTTGAATTCATACCGTAGTAGAAAACTATTCTAATTCTCATAGTTCTAGGTACAATAAACAGTTCTTATAGGAGTAAGAAAAGGGGGAAAATGATAAATTAAACTGCATGAAGGGATTGGTTAGAAATGTCTTTAAGTCTTCACCTATTTTTATGAGCCAGGCTGTGTAGGCATGGGAAGGTACACAAAGATTTCTGTGTGTTGTTGCTCTTTAATAGAGCGCTCCCCCCAGATAAAATAATCCTTTCAAGGCTGTTTGTTGGTTTTGTTTTAAAGACCGCTTAATCTTGCCAATTCAACATTTTAGGTCACACAAAAAGTTCAGAGAATACCCTTTGAATGAAATTAACTAAACCTATACCTGTTTACTTTGCCTTATGTGCTTTTAAGAATTAAATGACACTGTTCTAGGGTGATGGGAGATTTTTTCTTATCAAAGTAGTTTAGGCCTAAAAGGTGATATCCATTTAATATTCTCTAATTTGGATTGGTTTTAGTGTATATTGCTATATTGGCATCCTGCTAATGTGAAACAAATTTCAAAATAAAAAATTTGGTATCAATTCAACACTTTAAAACAGTTTATTTTTTGAATACTGCATTTGATTAGTTTGGATTGAAAAGGAGGGCAATACTTTATTTTGAAATTTCATAGTAACTTTTTTTCAGAGCACTTGTTTATGAAAAATATTTCACATTTTTAAATTAACCTCCTTTGGGATTAACCAAAGCAATAATTTTGATTCACTTGATCTTTGGGGGTTTTTTTGGATCTTAGTAGCTGAGATTGTAAGACTATGGTGGGCTTCAGAGAGCTTGAAAAAAGTAGCATGGGTCTCCTTCTTTCTCAAAGAGACTATACTTCCTCTGTCTAAAGGATTTCAAATGTAACCCGTTGCATGAGCAAGAGCAGCTCCTCTGGAAACTGGTTTGTCAAGCACAGAGAAGCAGTAAGATTTACAAATAGGTGAAGGCTGTAAAATGCAAAGTTAAATGCGCACAAAGTGTGATTGGATTGCCTGCATGAAGTAACTAGGTGATTTTTTTAATTTTTTTTTTTTTTTTTAAATCATGTTCCAGAAACGTTATGGAAAGTGTCCTGATAAGCTAATAAAACTCACCATGTATCAGTGTCCTAAATGCAGTGACAGAGTGTGTTTACTTAGTGCATTTGATACTGTACTAGACAAAATGATAAAAAAATTACTAGTAGACAACTGTAAAGGAATTAGAGTTGGATACTTTCTTTCATATTTTCAGTGGTCCTGCAAAGAGCCCATGGCTCTCTGGTCTAAGAGCCATTTCAAGATCTGTCCAGGGTCAAATGGCATCATGCATGTCTAACGAATGACAGGACTCATGTTAGTAAATATTACTGATCTTGAGTTTGTCACATATTAACTGTAATCAGAGAGTATAAATTGGTACACCAAATATTGCCGTGCTGTCTGAAGCACAGAGGATGACGAAATACAAGATTTTTTGTGTGTGTGTGTTTTTTTTTTTTCTTTCCCCCCTAGGCAGGAAAAATTGTGAATAGAATGTGTTCTTCAGTAGGCAGGTAATTCATTTTTTATCATAATGGAATACACAGAACAAAATAGAAAATATATTAAAAAGGTTTATATTAATTACATTTTTAGTGTGAAAGGATTTGTAGGTATAGTTGGTTTTGCTCTTTCCTCTGATGCGAACTCTGGTGCTGTGAATGGCATAAGGCTGTATAAGGAAACTTTATTACAGAGCAGTAAATGTGTATAATGTCTCAGGAACTGAACCTGTGACAGGAATTTGTGCAGACAATTATGAACAAACCTTCCAGTCAACAACAAAAGAAATAATCTGCATTTTAAAGATAACTTCTGGCTTAATTAAACTGCAGAACTTTTACAGAGTTCAGAATCATTTTTGTAAGTTTGTTTTTTGACTATTAAAAAGAGAAACAAGATCGCCACCAGTTCTGCGCTGTGGTTAGTAAGTATGTTTCAGTAATTACAGTAGCTTTCATAATTGCTGTATAATTAAACCTAATCAAGATGCCTTTTTAATAAAGAAATAATTGGAGGTCATTTAAAGATGTCACTGATGATGGTCAACTCTTCTCCAATAATGTACTCCAACACAATGGCACCTAAGGCACAGATGAGGTTGAAAATGTTGTGGTAATCTTGTGTAGTCAAATGGTTTGGTTTTAGAACAACACCATAATGACTTCATGGACATTTTTTATAGCATTCTGAGGAAGGGTTTGCATTATTACAGAGTGGTAGTATATGATGTGTCTGATCACTACTTTAAGTTTTACGTACACCTAGTCAAATCCTACACAAGACCACCACTGCTACTATTTCTTAGTTTTATTGAAAAGAATTACAGCAGAAATAATGGTGACTGTGGTCAGTCAGAGGTGTAAGAAAGCAAATGGCTGTCTTCTTATTTCATACTAACTTTTTTATGACACACTGTCTGTAGAAACAAGATCAGTGGAAAATTGCTATGAAGGACAGTTAAAGGAAATAGAGCAGGAACAGAAGAGGATGCAGTCCTGTAGAGTTAACATTTTCTAGACTTCTAGGAGCAAAAAAAACCCAAACAAAAAACCACACAAAAAACCAGAAAAACCCAACCAAACAAAAAACACCCAACACCAAACACTGGCTAGCCTTTATATGGAATTTGGAGAGAAAAAAAAAAATCAATTGCGGGGGTGGGGGGATAAATCAAAGAATTTCATTAAAAACTAAGAGGAAAATTGAAAGTAAAACCAGACATAACATCCTGCTACTGAAAAGGAAGTGAGGAAAAAGCACACACAGAAGAAAGATGTCTGTATGCTCACAGTAATGGCATAGCTGTTGCTGACATTGCAGTGAGAGCAGGATCAGGTTCCAAATGAATGAAAACAAAACTATTGTGTAAAAGTGTTTTGAAATGGTGGTAAAACTGCTGCAGAGCAACTTGGTTTTGGTTGGGAGGGTAGTGGTGTGTGACAAGAAACTGCTCAAGCTATGGAAAGTAGTCAAGGCAGTAGAAAAAGTAATAAATGTGCACAAATGATGTCTGTGTAACGGAGAATAAGTGCTGTGGCAGTGTTGAGCAAAAAGATAATGTCCAAGCAGCTGATTGAAGTTAGATTTCTGACAGTGTAGGACGAGTCAGATCCATATTCCAGATTCATTCAGATTAAGCCCCAAACCTTAATCTGAGCCTACAGTACAAACTGCCTGGGATTTTGTTTCAGTGGCTTCAATTTAAATTATCTTTAGCAATTCATCTCAGTTTCAAGGGAAGTGCTTTCACATTATTAAATTGTTCTATATCTGCTTCTTACTATGACACTGTAGGTTTGTGCAATCAGGGAGAACAAAAGAATAAATAAATGCTGGTGTCACTTGGAGCCCTAAATGAGAGTGCACAGGAGCCTAAAATTAGACAATCTTTAGAAGAACATATTTAAGCTATTGAAACTTCAGTCAAAAAGTTCTATCGCTTAGAGAATTCCTTGTGCAGCCATCAAGAGATGGAACATAACAATAGAAAGGCTGAAATTTTGCAGTTTTACCGTGCCTTATCTCTATTATACTATTTACTTGTAAGGTTTCCACTTAGCTAAAAGCTGGAACGGAAAAAGTGGCTTGTTAATATAAATTCCAGCTACTACTAGAATCTGTGAATTAATGCCATCAGAAATACGTTTTTGTTGCTGTACAAGTACTCTATATTAGACCTAAATCGTGCCACAGTTTATTACCTCACATAACTCATGTTTGCCAAATTAATTAATACCAGGTTTTCCAAAAAGCTTGAACTGAAGATTTCATGAGAAGTATTGTGACTGTACCTATCTTTGCTTATCATATGGCAATTTTCTGTTTTGGCAGTGGTAATTAACTTAAACTGAATATTCTTGTGGTTTAGTGGTAGTGGATTAGATCCTGGAGTATTGGATGTAGTTCTTTTAAGCAAGCAATAATTTAAAAGGAATTGTCAAAAAAACCCCAAAACCCTAACTTTTTTTTTTATCACAACATTTTCTAATAAGTTAAAAAAATAAATGGAGCCATTCCAAACAAATGCTATAAATAAATGGAATTAATGCTGCATATGAGAAAAAGTGTGATGAAAATGTCTTATTTTGGATTGCATCTGAATATCCATATCTGAAATTTGCTGACAGCTGCATACATTTTGTGTTTTCTCTGACACTCTTTTAGTACTTAGGAATGAAGGGTAAGAAAAAACAACAGAAAAGCTTAAAAACTGCAACAATGGCTGTAGTCAATGCCAAAACCATCTAATTACCCCAAAGTTAGGACAGTCCAATAGTGCACTGCCGGAAACTGTGTTCATTAAATGCCAACTTATTCCTGAGTATTATTTTATGAAAAATGAGGATATACACCCAAACCACCCTACTTCTAGTCCCTAGAACCAGTGGCTGAAGTTCTTTCATTGATTTACAAAGCTTCATTTTATAGCGGAGCAATCTGTCGAAGCAGAATTGGCAGAGCTGTGACTGAGCTCTGAAATGATCATGGGAGTTCAGAAGTTGTAAAGTTTAGCAGATGTTTAGAAGATGTTAGCAGATGTTAAACACTTCAGCAAATTCTTGCAGAATAGGCTGTTTGACTTAAGGAAAAAGCAGCTAAATCTTGTTCAGGAGTTAATCAGAAGCCTTAGGAGGCAATCCTATCAGCCAGAAAGGAAGTATTAATTTTATATGAACAACTATGTTGTTTTCATGTCTTCATTTTCAGAAGTGCTTCACTAAATAGTTCTGTAAGGATCTGAACTATTTTTTCAGAACCTTATCCTGGTATTAATAAGAACTACAGTTACCAAATTTCAAACGTCTTTCAATAGATAAAGAAATGGATTTGGTTGGGTGCACGTGTGTAATTTTTCTTCCCAAGTGTTAGTGATTATTTACACCATGGTAGAATTCTACCATAAGCAGAATATGACAGTGTCTGAGTGAATCATGCTATGCCTACATAATCTCTACCTCATCCTTTCTCCTTAAATATAATGGCAAGAGGATAGTAGCTTTGACATTTCTGAAGAGTATAGCTACTAACTGAGCTTGTAAAAGAAATATGAAACGTTATTTGATAAGCACAGTATTTGTCCTGACTTCTTGAGAGGTTTCTGAAGGAAAGTTGGAGTGCCTGGAAGTTCTTACAGAAGTGCAGTGTATTTCTCCTCTACCACTTCCCCATCCCTGCAACGTATAGGGCCTCATTCCCCCAGTCCTTGCCACTATTTCCAAGGAAGTTTCTTTATCTTGTGCCATGAAGTTATTAGCATTTTAGAAAGTGTTCCCGGCTGCATTGATGTTACATGTGATAAAAGACACACTCCTCTTCTGGAGGTATTTGGACATGTCTATTAGAGGCGTGAGCTATCTTCAGTAGTGCATTTTGCCAATGTTTCCTCTTGGGGCACATCTTCTACGCATCCTTCATCGTGAAACTGTTCTATGTTGGTTTTGCAGTTAGGTCCTGATAAGGACCTTTGCATGTCCTAGTCTGAATGGCAATGGCAAGAAAGACACAGTGGATTCTGGCACACGCGTTAAGCTTGCATGCCTCTCTGGAGATTAACATTTTTCCTTACTCTTTACTTGTTAGTCAATCCACAAGGAATAACTGGAGCCAAGCACGTTTCTGATGTCCCTCCAAATGCTTGAGTGATCCCATATTTATATCACCAGTCGCCCTCTGGAGCCACTGAAGATGCACCACACTTCACAGCAGTTCAGTTAAACTGAGCAAAACTGACTTTTTAAAAGGAAGAGGCTTTCAGCCTCAAGTATTGTGGAGGTACTACTTTGCCATCTTCTTACCTCACAGACTTAAAAGGTATTACATGTATAATGCTTTAAGAACACAAAATAGTTTCAAATATTGCAAGGCACACTGTCACAACAAAAATTTTACAAAAGTGTAAAACATACAATGAGCCATATTTCTTACATGCCTGTTGTCCTTGATGGAGAAGTAGGAAGGTGAGGCTGAGGTCGTGTGGATTTGTCAGGTTTTTGGTTTGGTTTGTTTGGGTTTTTTTTGTTGGGTTTTTTGTTTGGTTCATTGGTTTTGGGTTTTTTCTCCTTTACATGCTGGTATGGCATTCAGAAACTAGCACTGTTTATACAAACTGTGCACTGTCCAGGTGATGTTAGTCCTTCCAGATATATTGGGCTGTACGTTTAAAATTCTGGTTTCTAAAAAGAAGTCCTTAGCACCAGCTATAGTATTTTGTGTCTTCCCTGATACTGTGGTCTTTGAATGCCATTTTACATCCTAACTCTTTCTTCATCATATTCATCAGTGCCATATGTTCCAATAATCAAAGACTTTGAAAGAGCAGCAAAGTTAAGAGTACTAAAAACGTTTTGCTGTGAAGTACCATGCCAGCCTTGCATGCTGCTGAATGTACAAAACAGATCACTGGAAAAATAGCTTGTATTACAAGTCTGTAATGAACAGTATGTCTTGTTAAACATTCATAATTGTGCTCAGAAAGGAAAAGGGCAGTGGTTAGTACTGATACTGCAAATGGCAGAATCCTGATTAAATATGAATATTCATGGAAATGAATCTTCTAAGCAATATCAGGCAAAAACTATTTTGAGTCTGCAGCTACTTTTCTTGTTCATGAATTGGAAAGACATCTCAGTAAAGTCAGGCATATTTGCAGAAGAGTGGAGAACAGGGTAGATAAACAGATTTTTTTTCAAAATTGTTTATATATAACTGCATTTTATATGAAAGTTCTTATGTGATATGTTCATAATATAAAGAAAAATAGCTGTGTCATCATAATCATAGAATCGTAGAATGGTTTGGGTTGGAATGGACCTTAAGGATCATCTAGTTCCACCCTCCCTGCCATGGGCAGGGACACCTTCTGCTAGACCAGGTTGCTCAAAGCCCCATCCAACCTGGCCTTGAACACTTCCAGGGATGGGGCTTTTGTAACTTCTCTCGGCAACATGTTCCAGTGTCTCACCACCCTCATATGTCATATAAATAAACACAGTTTAGTAAATATGGTTCAATGATACAATGTTTCTGTAATGAGAAATTAGCTTGAACCACCTGAAATTTGTGGTCATTTGGTCAACGATGAAATAGGTCTAAGTTTTTTTTCTGTGACCTTTTTATTGTTTAAAAGTAACTATTAAAATACCCATGGATTTTTGAGTGTTTCCAAAACGTTAATTGCTCACAAGGATCAAATATCTTTTTATTATCTAGTAAGGGGAAGCTTACAGCATCTTTAGTGTTCTTGGTCACTGCTTTTCCTGTAATGAAGCATCCATTTTTACGTTCTTGCAAAGGTCTGTTTGTGTGCATCTGGGTTTTCTTTCCTGTAGTTTACCTGTATCAAACAGCTTATGTCATCTTTTATTCAGTTGTGTTCTATTTGGTCTCAAAACCGTTTAAAATGTCTGATCACCTGCACAGAGCAAGTAAAACCTTCTTCACAAGAAGAATCTCTTATTTTATGGAATTTATTGTTGCATCAGTACTGCATTTATAGCTTTTACTTTGTTTCGGTCTTTTCTAACCATTAATTTCATTTAAAATCAGTTAGATTTAAGGACAAGTGGTCATGCATTTGTCATCCGTAAAACAAAATCCTCTACCCAGAAATACGTTCTTTTATCTCTGTTCCCTGATGTTTAGTACATCATCAGTGCCATTTGAGGTTTTTCATGCCATGTCAAAAGCTCTACCACATGCTATTAATTTTATTTAGCATCCACTAGTAAGTTCTTCAGGGTAGTTGGTCACACAGTCCTGAAAGTATACAAAAAAAATATATCAAAAGTTCACCCAGAAAGAAAGGCTTTGTGTCTGTTTCGTGCTTGTATGCTTGAAGTGCTTCCAACCCTTCTTCATCTTACAGGTGTCTGGAGTGTTCCACAGTATAGCAGATAGTTTCTACCAAAATGATAAACTCTGATTTTTCCAATGCTGTGTTATAGACTAATAGCTCACTTCCACACATGATGCTGTTTATGTTAGTGTGCACAGGACTGGGGCTATGGGAAATGTGCTTCCCTGACTTAGACCTTTGGCTGTCAGTGACTTAGAAATGTGTGAATTTAGGTGTAGTGAGGAATTAATATCCAATGCTAAAAAGATAGAAACATAAAATGAAGCAAATAAGACATGAAAATGCTTTCATGACAGTCATACTCTTTTTGATCACTTGCCTGTTATGAGCCATTGGATAAACTTACTTTCTAATTTTGTAGTGACTTTATCTTGAAATCTACCTATTTACCAATTTTGGCACTAGTACACAGGATAAAACTGCCCGAGTATGTAGGTAGGGATGTATGTATTTTCTCCCTTCCTGGCGGAGAGAACTGGAAAGACAGAGCTTCTGGCATTGTCCCAGTACAACAGAAATGATTCATGTTTCTCCAACAGCTGACTTGTGAGATGATGTGGCAGAAAGGATGCAGCTTGTCATTTAACATTATTTTTGGCTGTAGATACTATGATGCGCTGCTTTTCAAATGCAGCCTAACCTTGAGAAGTGACTTCTGAAGGAAGGTCACAGAGTGCTCGTTACACACTGCTCCAATGACTCCTTAACTAAACCAGCTGGAACACTCCGTCCTTTGGGGGCGAACACACCAAAACAGCAGCAAAGACCCTTCGGTCTTCCTACTCCATGCAGACGTTGCTTTCTTCTGTCAAAAAGTAGCTTGACTGATATGGCTGAAGATATTTGTCAGGACGCCTAAGTGATATAACCTTCTGGGTCATAAAATTTACGCAAACTTGGAATAATGCTGCTATGAACATAAAGTGACACACCACATAGCTAACACGGTCATGCAGAAGGATTCTCTAATATAATGACTGAATGTGACCTTGCTTTAGGCAAGCTGCCCTCGTGAGTGAGTGCTGAAAAATACTGTGTGGATCTTAAGATATATGGCTTGCATTAGAGGAGCATGACATTAGCTTGTCAGCAGCTTAACTTGGAAAAATCCAGAGGTTCAGGTTTTGCTTTGTAAGATGATAACAATTAAAAATGGAGAAAGGAAATTTAGATGCTTCCAAAAAGAAAACAGTGTAATATAATATGTTACAAATATAATATAAAAATATATAGTGTATAACATATCAGCATAGACATGTTGTTTATACGATATTTTATAACAAATGTATAACAATAGCAATACTAACTCAATAGGATAATATGAACTTAGTGGTGCGTGTGTGTGTGGTGTGTTATGCTTATTTTGTCTGGTGTGCACTCACTTTTCGATTAGTTCACATATGTTTGTGTGAAACTTTAAAGCGTGAATAGACCCCTAAAGATCATTTGGATATCTGCTGTATGGCCATATGTGCATGTTGCTATATATACACAATGTTTATAAGCAATAAGTTGTCAGTTCTGCTTATCTTCTCATCCTCTCCCAAAGGCACAATATGAAAAGGACAAAGTGTTAAATATCTGAGTCAGAAGATGCTGCTGTACTCAAGATAATGTTAATTTCTTTTTACATAAAATAGGTGGTGATATGGTTGTCTGTGTTTTGATTAGCTTAAAGATTGTCTGCTAATCTGTCTATATAAATAACTCTTATCTATTTAAAAGGATTCATTTGTCAGACAAAATACAGATGAAACTTTTCATCGTTTAGGTCACTTACTACTTGTCCTTCTAGTAGGTGCTGTTTTGCAGCAAATGGAAATTTCATGTGCTAAGAAGTTTCCACAGTTATGTACTTCACGATGCATGGTTAATTTTAATGACTTGGGGAACCATTACCAAAACAACGTTAAGTTTTGAAGTCACACTCATAGCCAAATTTAAGAAAGAAAATAGATTTTTTTTTTTGGTGGGTTTTTTTGTGGTTTTTTTTTGTTTGGTTTTGTGTTGGTGTTTTGTTGTGAGTGGGTGTTTTTTTTGGTTTTGTTTGTGGGTTTGGGTGGTTTTTTGTCAAATGAAGATCAACTGCTACCCCATTTATTTCTTGTTGGTTTTGGTTGTGGGTTTGGGTGGTTTTTTGTCAAATTAAGATCAACTGCTACCCCATTTATTTCTTGTCTGGCTCGCTTAAGAGTTTTGTTTTACATTTTGCTCCTTCATAATAAGTTAATACCATAATACAAATGTGGATACAGAAGTTAATATATGACAGTTGTATGTTACCCTAGAATCGATAAATGGTCACATTTTTAAGTACAGTAGATTCTTAAAATTTTAACTAGAAAAAGATTAAGAAATGTTATTCCCGAATACTTAATAACTTCCTTTTTACCTTGTTATATTCATTTAGTTCCAAAATGTTTGGCTAATATGTACAGGTGCCTGAACGGTATTGTCACCAAAATGGGGAATAAACCTCATAACACCCATGTAGTGTTAAAAGGCAGGCATTCTTTATTCATGGCACCAAATGCACGGGGGATTCCCCCCCCCTAACGTGCATACCTGGTACCTGTTTCAGTCAGGTTATATAGATCAAATACATGCATATTTATTATATTCATATATAATCAATAACATGCTCTCTAGTGATTGGTATAGATTTTCTTGCTTCCTATGTAAATTACTGCGCAGACTCAGTTGTGCACTTCCATTGTTCCCTTTTGAGTAGGTGGTATCATTTAGGGAGGTGGTCGATGAGTCAGTGGTCGTGATCTCCCCCTGCCGGAATTACCTCTCACTTACTTGGCTCTCAGTCTTGGCAGTCCTGGCCAACTTTCTCGATCCGCTACCCGAAACCACCTTCCATCATCATCTTTGCCAGACACACCTTGCCTCAGTTACTTTAATAATTACCTTAAAACCACAGACCATAGCTGCTATACTATACTCAGGGTTCCTGGACCTAATGTCCAGCTGGGTAGGGCTATACAAAGGAACATCGCAACATTTGTAGTTAACTGATTCAATCCCATCTCCTTGGTGCTAAAAACTTAGATACATAACAATTTCATCATTATTTCGGTTACAGTATTACATGAATCTGGGCTAAAGTACCTTTGACAATAAAGAACACAAGCACATGAAATGAACACACATCATTTTAAAACATTTCTTTTCACTCAGTTCATTTTAATTACAGAACAGGAAACTTTACCATGAGACAAAAGTGAAGGTTAGTTCCTGTTTAATCGATTCAATCCTTGAAGACAACTTAAAATCCTTCAGTGAATTTTATTTTCCCTTAACAACTTTTTGGTTTAAATTGTATTTTTTAATTTTTAAAAACTCCTTTGAAATTTGATCTTTACCTCACACATTCGTGAAGCCTTTCCCCTTTTGCTGCTGTTTGGAAATTAGTAAGCATAGTTTATCCTCATCACAGATTTTTTTTTTACTTGCAAAGGATTCTGAAACTGGTGTTAACACTGACCTACCTGCTAGTAGGTATCAATATCAGAAAAACTTTTTTTTCTCTTGTAGATACATAGTCACCTTAATTCAAATGCCATATCTAAGTATACTCATTTGCACTTTCAAGTTCCAAGAATGACCCAGGGAATTACAGGCCGGTGAGCCT
>JMFS01106894.1:0-22804 GCA_000699545.1 Podiceps cristatus
CCAGCTGTCGACCAACACCTCCAGGTCCTTTCCTGCCTGGCAGCTTTCTGGCCACTCCTCCCCAAGCCTGTAGTGTGGCCAGGGGAGGGTGTGGGCCCAGTGCAGGACTTGGGCCCTGGCCCTTCGATCCAGCCTGTTCGGGTCCCTTTGAAGAGCCTTCATACCCTCAAGCAGATCAACACTCCCACCTAGCTTTGTGTGGTCTGCAAACTTACGGAAGGTGCATTCAATCTCCATTATCCAGATCATCAATAAAGATATTAAGCAGGAGTGGCCCCAACAGAGTCCCAGGGAACTCCACTTGTGACTGACCACCAACTAGATTTGACTCCATTCACCACCACTCTCTCAGCCTGGCCATCCAGCCAGTGTTTGATCCAGGAGAGCGTACACCCAGCCAAGCCATGGGCAACCATTTTTTTTCACAAGAATGCTGTGGCTTAACTCGAAGGCTTAACTGAAGTCCAGGTAAATAACATCCACAGCCTTTCCCTCATCCACCAAACAGGTCACCTTTTCATAGAAGGAGATCAGGTTCGTTAAGTAGGACCTGCCCTTCATGAATCCATGTTGACTGGGCCTGATCATCTGTTTGTCTTGTAAATTGTGTGTAAAGGCACGCAAGATGATTTGTTCCATGATCTTCCCTGGCACAGAGGTCAAACTGATAGGTCTGTAGTTCCCTGCATCCTCCTTCTGGCCCTTCTTGTTGGTGGATGTCACATTTGCCAAGCTCCAGTCCATTGGGACCTCCCCGGTTAGTCAGGACTGATGAAAAATTATGAAAAGTGGCTTGGTGAGCACATCTGCCAGTTCCTTCAGCACTTTCGGGTGTAACCCATCTGGCCCCATAGACCTGTGTCTGTCTAGGTAGTGCAGCAGGTCACTAACCATTTCCTCTTGGATTATGGTGGTCTCATTCTGCTCCCCATCCCTGCCTTCCAGCTCAAGGGGCTGGGTACCCAGCAAAAAACTAGTCGTGCAATTAAAGACTGAGGCAAAGAAGGCATTAAGTACCTCAGTTTTTTCCTCATCCTTAGTCACAGTGTTTCCCCCTGCATCCAATAAAGGAGGAAGATTCTCCCTAGTCCTCCTTTTGTTGTTACTGTATTTGTAGAAGCATTTTTTATTGTCTTTTATGGCAACAGCCAGACTGTTGGGCTTTGGCCCTTCTAATTTTCTCCCTGCATTGCTTCACTGCAGCCTTGTAATCCTTTTGAGTGTCCTGTCGCCTTTTCCAAAAGCCATAAGCTCTGCTTTTCTTCCCAAGTTCCAGCCAAAGGTCTCCGTTCAGCCAGGCTGGTCTTCTACCTTCCTGGCCTATCTTTCAGGACATGGGGACCGCCAGTTCTTGTGCCTTTAAGATTTTCTTCTTGAGTAGTGCCCAGTCTTTCTGGACTCCTTTGCCCTTCAGGACTGACTCCCAAGACCAAAGTCTGCCCTGCAAAAGTCCAAGGTGGCAGTTCTGCTAACCCTTCTCCTGACTTCTCTGAGAATTGAAAACTCTATTATTTCATGACCACTAACTAAAGTATGGACCAATAGGTCACCAGAAGGAAATGCCATTTATGGGTGATTTCAGCCATGGCAGATCAAACAAACTGCAGTGAAATGTCTGTATTCACAATTTCACATTCATGATGTTTGGGTTAAAAGTTCTGAAGCATATCATTTAACCACTTCAGAAACAATGTGTTATGGATCTCTCAATGTAAAGTACTGAAATTTTCCTTCCCAGTTTAAACAAAAGCAAATATAGGAAATGCAGGAAATCCAGACATCAATTTAATGTAAGTAAACCCAAATTTCTGCAGGAAAAAAAGAAAAATCATCCTTATTTTTAGTTGAAAGACATCTTACTCTATTTATCTGAGGAGGTGTGGTACAAATCATAAATTTTATGTATATACATATAAATGCTTCTGTCTTTCATTCCTTTTCAAATTCTGAAGTTACCACCAATCTGTGTCACAGAGATTTGACAGAGAATACCATTCCTACAAATTTCATGGAAATAAGCTACTGAAGAGAGCAAACTCTTCTTCCTTATTTCATGACTGAACAAAAGACAACACTATGATATTGTTCCTTCTTTAGTGTCATAGGACTTTCTGCAAGACATGAATTTCTTAGCTGGGTAGGAGTTTACTGAGACCAGTCAACATTTCCTTCCTACATAATTTTTCAGAAATTTTCTAGCAAAAATGTAGTTAAGCACAAGATACAGAAATATTAATAGATAGTAACATATGTGAAGTTGTATGATGAGAAGCAGTCTTTAACCATTAAAAATATATGCTCTCAAACCTTTGTGAACTACAAACAAAATCCATATTGGTTCTTCACATTCCTCCAGCACTTAAACATCTTCTTTACCTACAATGTTAATACAAAATATATTAACGTAATTATTTTGAAAATAAATTTTAAAAGTGATAACTATGCTCATATAATTATCTTCTGTTCATAACCTTTATCATTCTCAATCACCTGTTCTTCCTGTTAATCATCTCTTTTCTCCATGCTGCTTTATAAAATTCTTGAATTCTTGCATTCCCTCCTTCACCTAGTGTCTGAACACCTAGCACAACTACTTATAGGACTACCATTCATGTGTAGTGCAATTTTTTAAAATTAGACCAGAAGATGACTCTTGAGTATTGATTGTATTTTCAGCAGCCGAATTCATTTCACCCATGCTAGAGAAATACCCACCACTTTCACATTCATACAGTTTGGAGATCTAAAGGAAATTTTGTAACTTACAAAAAAAAAAAAAAAAAAAAAAAAAAAAAAAGAAAAAAAAGTTTGGGAAGTTAAAAAAAAAAAAAAAAAAAAAAAAAAAAAAGGAAAACAAGTTCTGGAAGTTAGTCTTCCATTCAATGGTCCTTAAACCAGGTTTTCTTCAGAGCACTCATAACCACCTGCTGACAGCACCTCTTTGTCTTGTGAAATCTCAGTGGGGATGCAGCTGCAGGCAATTACTTCTGAAAGTTAGTATTTGGCTCTGCTTCTTCCATGACTGTTAACCTGCCTAAAACTTCTTCTAATGTGCTAGCAAATTCTAACAGCATAAACAAAGGAAGCTAAGCATATTGTAAAAAGCCAAAAGGGTAAAACCATTTATGATTTATAACAGGTATGATGTTTTTGTGGGACGGGTCTTTCCTGACAGTTTTTAAGCAGCTCAGTTGGAGTCCACATGGCCTCCCTGGGCTCCATTTCCTACCTAGCAATAACCACACCTGTCTTCTCTAGGCATTACTGGTCAGAGTAATTTTTAAAACTGTTTTCCAAAGATTAACTCACATCTAAAGCTTAATGGTAAGCTTTATTATTAAGATGCTTTATTCCAGAAAAAAAATATTGTTTTACTTAAAGTGCCTCCCTAGGAAAAAAGTATTTTCTCATTTTTCACCAGACCATATAAGCAGCTTTATTACGTTGGTCAATATTATCTCAAAGACCAGTAATCACAGGACTTGATGTAATTATTTACATGTTTTATTTCCATATATATGCAAAATAAATTTTATAATGCTTAATACCAATATTATTACAAGCACATGAAACAAGGAGTGACCTGGCTATGTTCTTTCTTTGACAGTAGTGGATAGTACAGCAATTCCCTAACAGTTGCACAAGGTGTAAAACACACAGAAATAACCCTTTTGCTTGTCAAAGAGCTTGACAGACTAAATTTTTTTTTTTTTTTTTTTTTTTTTCCTGAGGAAACATAAGTAGTTGAAGTTTTACAGGAAAAACTGTCACTCTAGCACTTCTGTTTTCCAATGGTCTCTGATGGGTCAGTAACTTTCTTTAGTCTTAAGAGATACTGAAGTCCTTTATTACCTATTACCTTATAATGAAACATACATATATAAAATAAAGCTTTAACAATGGCTCTAAGTAAAGAGAAATTGTAACTAGCTGTAATCCATGGTAAACGCAAATGAAGTCAAATAACATCATAAAATAAACTGAAAATGCAAATATGAACTACTATAAATAATCTCAGTAATTTGCAATACCATATAAGAATCCCACTTACATATATTTTCAAATATATCTCAATCTATGTTCAAATACATTTTCCTAAATGACTGAAGTTGTTTAGAAATGTTGATGTATTAACTGCTAGAGTTAGTTTTAATGACTGCCAGACTAGACTGACATTGTGTATTTGAGGTCATTCAGTAATTCCTAATATAATATGGTTTTATTCTTGAACCTGTAGTTTCAAAACAAAACCAAAAATGATTTATTTTTTGTCTTATTTTTAGAGAACTGGAAAAGAGGTAGAGACGCAAGAGAATTATTACATGAATTTGTCTTACTGATTTTCCCTGTGTTTTGCTGTTATGGCTTTAGATTTCTGCTTGGTTTTGTCTATGTATCTTCGTTGAATCACCACCATCTTATGTTTCTGTTAATTATCATGACCTTTATACTTTCTGCATACGTATTTTTTAACACTTCCTTATTCAAAGGAACTTCTGTTCTGACCATATGTTTTGATCTTTTGCTCTAGTGATGTGTATCTTTTCAGTTTGGCAAGCTTTTATTTGTGTAATAATGAGTTAGTCTTGTTAAATTTTTCCATGGTAGAATAGAGCTATTCAATATATTATTGATAACATTCATAAGCTTACTTATATAAAAGAGAAAAAATATTGTGAGAGACAAATGAAGAACACTTGAAATTGAAAGATAAGAGTTCAAAAGGAAAGCAAATGAAAGGAAGGATAATAGAAATAAGTAGCCTGAGGATAGAGAGGAACATATTTGAATTCTGGTGGGGTTTCATGCCCACATACGATCCACTTGTTGAGACAGTAGTTGATTTGCGTTGTATTTTACTGCTGTGTGAGATTCCCACACTTGTATTCTCTCTTTATATATTTTTAACATTATTTTTTCTTATTCTTTTCTGCACTCAGATGTGTTGTTATAGATGCATTTTGTGTAGTTATTTTAAACTTGTAAATATGCTAAATTATTTATTTTCATTAATATATAGCTTATTAGTTGCTCCATTTACATCACAGATGAGCTTTGTACATTTCAGATATAAAATAATTATGAATAATATCGA
Organism: Podiceps cristatus; assembly: GCA_000699545.1. NCBI lineage: Eukaryota > Metazoa > Chordata > Aves > Podicipediformes > Podicipedidae > Podiceps > Podiceps cristatus. Next base: position 5,096 of record JMFS01106894.1, read on the forward strand.
AGATAATGAAACTTTTAAGAGAGGTAGTGTCACAGTTTAACCCCAGATGGTAACCAAGTACCACACAGCCACTCACTCACTCCCTCTCTCCCCAGCAGGGTGGGGAGAAGAATCTAAGAGAAAACTCATGAGCTGAGATAAAACCAGTTCACTGAAATTAGTATATTATTAATTATGATGATAATAATAATAAATGAGCATGATGATGATATAGATAAAATGAACGAAAGAAGAAGGGGACTGGCCCACCGTGCAACCCCCACTTACACTGGGCTTGATGTCTATTGTATGGAATACTCTCTTTGGTCAGTTTGGATCAACTATACTGATCTCCCCAAGGTTTTTACACCTGCACATTAGCAAAACCTGGGAAGCTGGAAGATGTCCTTGGCTGTTTAGCAGCAACCAAAAACATCAGTGTATTATCAACATTCTTCACATACCAAATCCCATACTAAATCCAAACCACAGTAGCTACTGGAAAGAAAATTATCTCCATCCTAGTCAAAACCAGGACAGGTAGACATTTCATATGAAAGAATAGCTTTTGCTTAATAGTATAAAATAAGGGAAAGGAGTTTAGATGCGTATAAAAGCAAATTCTACAGTGTACAGGAAGAGTTATTACTCAGTTTTTCTACTCAGATTTGGATATTTATGTGGAAAGTTCCTGCAGATTTATACATACAAGAAGTCTTTAATTTTGATTTGTTATCAGATGCAATACTGAAAAACATACCCTGCTGAAATATGTCATTCTGTGAAAGAAAAATGTCAAGCTTTGATTTTCCTTCTGAGAGAAACGTGAGAGGTTGACTGTAAATTCAGTGGTAACTCATTTGTACCTGGCTGTCAATTTATTTGCTGACAAGTGAAGGTAAGAAATTTATAGTCTAAATCATCATCTATTGTTCATTTGTTTACTTTCTGTTTTCAAGAGAGTTACTTCACTTATAAAAAAAAAATATTTTTCCCTAAAATTACTCATACTTAAGTGGGGACATACTGCATTTTAAACATCTAGATTTTGTAATCAAATTGTACAGATGCCTTCATTCTCCCCTTCCCCCCACAATATCACAATCCTATGCAAACTCAAACCAGTACAAAAATTGATACCTCCCAGAATGCAAAAAAAAATTCCAGAAGATGACACAAATGTACTAAGCTTAAATGTCTAATAATTTCAAAGATGATAACCGACAGAAGCAGAATGATTGCTTTTGAGAGCTAAAAAACTCTTTGCTCTTTGAACACTCTTGCCTCAAGTTTCTTTGGGCCTCACTGAAAAAAAAAAAAAAAAAGAAAAAAAAAAGAAAGAAAAAACTCACCTTTCAAAATACTTGTTTTGAGAGGTGTTTCTTCTTTTCTTTCAGACAGCAACCATAACTTAAGAATCCTGAAAATATGTAAGTGATACAGTGCTCCTGAATCCAATACAATTCAATGAATGTATGTATAATACTACAGCATCAAATACTTTGAATAGAACCTGCTTTGTCAGTAATGTTGTGAAGTAATGCCAACATCCGCAGAACAAAACCAGTAAAAAATGCAATCCAATAAATTTAGAACTAGACCTGAAGTATTTATAATTGAAAATATCAGTTATTTACACAGTAAGTTATATAAATAGACATGCACCCATAAGGGTTTGCATATACAAGTGCTCATGTCATCCTCTAAATCTACACGCAGGTAGTGAGGAAACAGGAATAGCTTTGAAAGTACAGATGAAATACTTCAATAAGACCCAGCATAAATACCCAGTTATGTATTCCCCTGCACCAACTGTAGAATCTGCTTTTAATATTCCTATGACATAGGAGGATGCTTTGCCATGCAAAGGTCAAAGATGTAATTTGTCAAGCAGAATCTATTTGGGAGACAACAGAGTTGTGAAAGCCAAATGGAGTGAATCGGCTGTGCCTTTCAGATGATGGTTGTTCTACAAAGAGTGGGCGGAGGTCCAATATACTTGTTCTCGCAGGAGCTTGTAAGAGGAGACTTCTATACTGCATCTAACATCCATTTTCCAAGACAGCTATAGCAAGTATAGCCCTTACAAGCCTGGAGTCAAATCTCTTACTTAATTCAAGTTCACGGTCATTCAGACATTAGAGCTGTGTTTTGTCACACTATCTATTATTTGTGACAAGAATAACAATAGACACTCATGATTTCCTCCTCCTTGAGTGCAGATCTTACATAAAAAATTAATCGGAACTTTACCTTCAGTTGTATTTTCCCATAAAAAATTGAGAGTTACTGCAATAACAATTAGAATAATTGTGATTATGTATGAGTATACATATTACAATAATCACAAAGTAAATACATATGCAACCAAGTCTCCTAATAGATACATTTGATCAGACAGTGGTGAGTACAAGTCAGTGATATATCGATTTGCTTTTTGAGACAAAAAGAAGTGGCATATGATTGCCTGATTATGTATTTCATCACAGTTCTCTCATGTATTTCCTCATCTGCAAAGGCAAACTCTGTTTTTATTTTGAGAGTAAGAATTACGCCTACTCCATACTTTTTAAGAAATGAGATGAGGGCAACAGGAGGAATTATTGATTACTAAGGAATGAAAACCGTATCTTTCTATTGTTATCATAGTTCCTTTCCTGTGTACTTTACCATCACTCTCATCACCATCTCAACAAGTCTGACATTGATTTTTCCTTTTTGCCTTAGTTTCCCATGACTAATCACATGATTAAATGTTTTATGTATTCAGATGACTCCTTGCCTATTCACCATTGCCTGTCACTTCCTAATTTGAAGTCTGTCTCAACTGCTTCTCCTTGTTTTTTGTTTTTTTTTTTTTTTTTTTTTTTTTTTTTTTTTAACTAAGTTACTTTGTAGCCTTACTTTCTCAGGGCTTGGGTTTTTTCAAAACCCTTTTTCGCATGGTCTGACCTTGATACAGGTCTGGTTTTGTTTCTCACAGTACAAAGCAATGCCTGTAGTACTGCCCATAGAGATCCTTCTGTCTTAAACTCAAACTTTGACTTTACCTTACAGTATCTGGGGAGAGGATTTGCTGTCATTGCTTCAAAGTTATTAAAATTCATTACCCCTCTCCATTAAATTAATGAAGATTTCTTTCAAAGTTCCTCAGGAGACAGCACTGCACAAGAAATACTAATGTGATGGTAGTGCTTTACTGTTTCTCATTGCATTTTTTTTTTTTTTTGTTCTTTTCTTTCAGTTTTCCTTCGTGAAGGTTGTACCCTGACTGTTATGCTGAGTGAGGAGGAAACTGTGCTGGGTGAGAATCCCAGGGAGGAAGGACATCATGCCCGGGGCTTGATTACTACCTTATCTGACAGAGACCACCAGGAGAAATCTAGTGCCTACACTGTCACAGAGCTGTAGCAAATACCTCCCCAATAAAGGAATACTCATGCATTCCTACAGTAGTAATATTAAAAAAAAAAAAAATATTTGGAAAGGCATGCTCTACATGGCATTAGAAGTACAGACACCTCAGCTTTTAATTTGTTTTGCCTCCATAGTTTATAAAAATGAAGAAATAAGAATTTTAACTAGTAATTGATTTGCTGATATGAAGACTATTCAGAAGATAATACAGTCGTTTTACTGATGGCAGATCTGTGACTGTATTGTTATTTATGAGTCACTGGCAAGAGCTGAAAACAAGAAGCTATTTAAAGTTTTTTTCTTGGGTACTACTCAGTTTTATTGATATGTCCGAACTTAATATATTATCTCACAGAGACCAGAGAAAATGGAGCTCTTTTAAATATGCAATTTGTTACAAAAGAATACTGTTTACACAACTATCTGCTGTGTAGTAGAAAAATCATTATTAACCATAGTTACACCGTCTAAAAATTTAAAAAAAAAAAACAACAACCAAAACAAAACTAAAAACTGTAAATGTGTATTGCCTCTGTGTTATTTCAGTAGCTGCTTCTTCTATACTTAACCTGCAGTAACTTGTGATTGAACACGTTTGGGGTCTAGTCTTACTAATATATGGAAATTCAAATCTCTTTCTTATGATTGTTTAAAAACCATTGATGTATTATTGTTTTATGGTAATGGTTCTCTAATTGTGACACATTTTATGACCATATTTGGAACAGTTTTTCACTACTCAATGTTTGTAAATATCTGCACACATTGAGACCACAGGCATTCTCAAGTATTGAGCACTTTCAGGAATAATTTTCACAACTACCCACTGCTAATCATGTATTTGCCAGAGGCCTTTTTTGTGGCCTTGAGCAAATCATTGTACATTTTATTTTCATTTTTCCATTCTGTGAAGTGTTGAATTTTTTTTTTTCTATGAATTAAATCTACCAGAATATTTTGTAAGTGGAAAGAGGTTATAAATAGAAAGTGCATAATGATTTTTTTTTTCCTCTTTTGTAGATGTAATTTTCTTTTGTTTCTTAAAATTTCAAACAATAAAAATATTAGATAAGCAAACATAAGAAATCAGTTTTTCAAATGTAGAAACCTAAACTCATTAAAAAGCTGAACCTCTCTCCCCCAAAGAAACAACAAAAATAGGACTTATGCTCCTTAGTTTTTAATAATTGCTGAGAACAGATATTTGTCAGAGTTTGGTCAAAGTACAGAAGAGAAAAAGCTTTGCCTATGTCAGAGGAGGTGAGGACAGACTGATCCAACTCCTACTGCTTTCCTGCACATCCTTCTGTTCCTGCTAAAGAGGCTGCTGGACTTTCTCTCCCTGCAACGAAGGTCTTCTCTCTCCACCCTAGTCCTCTTCTTGCTGCTGAAGAACCAGGACCTGCCCTGTTCCTCATCATCCTTCTCTTTCCCAGTAGCCAGAAATAAGGATAAAATAAGATTAATAAGGAATATGTGAGTACAGGGAACCGGGAGGGCTATTTACTCCAGTAGGAAGTAATAGGACTGAGCTGCATCTGAAAAGGGAGGTTGTTCAGCTCTTGGGCCTCTGGGGGTGGAGAAGAAAGAAAAGCAAGAAGCCACGCTTCACTGCTACTCCTTTCAGGCAGATTGCCCAAAAGAATCACATTCTCTTAGTCCCACTCACCCACACAACATTTCCCCAAGCCTCCAAGACTTTTCCGTGACTCCTGGAAGCCAGCAGGTTGCTTCTCCCAAGTTCATGCAGAAAGGAATTCTCCTCTTTCTCCTCCTCCTCGTCTGGCACAGCATTTGCCTTTCAGCCATCACAGATTTAATTCTTCTTACACAATAAACCTGGCTGTAGTACAAGTTGAATCAGAGAAAAGGAGGATTGATTATTTTTAGGAAAACCAAATTTGAATTTGTACATAGTTATGCTATTGTTGCTTGGAATAATAGTTTTTTAAACAAAGTTCCAAAATGTGAGAATGAAAAAGAAACTAGGACAGCTGTTAACTGCTATTAAATTTCTTATACATAGTATTATTATATCTTTATTCTGTATATGTTTGCAGAAGTGCTGTTGATAAGAAATTCTAACATGCTCATTACTAAAATCTTTATTTCTGTAAAGGTGAAAAGAGTCCCCACCCCCAGAAAGAAACCCACTTGTGGAACTGCTTAGAGAAAGAATACAATTGATATGTATATTTGCATCTCCCATCACCTACTCTTGACCTGATTATCCCCTTGAAGATCATTCCTGTTCATAAGAAAGTAAATGTGCCCAAGTCCATGGGAAGAGCATTCACAATTCTATTGATGCCATCAGGGCTGTACCTGTTGCCTCGAGCAAAGACTTTGGCCCAATGTAAACACATAAATAGTTATTGCAGTTAGTCTGTCAAATTTTATACGCACATGTGTTTATACCTCATTAAAGTATTTTCCGTCCTTGAATAGAAGCGGCTATCTTTCTTCATTGAAAGTAACAGCAACATAAACTATGTTGCTACTGGTGTTAGAAATGCTTAAGACTTTTGTTTATTTGTTTAAATTGGAGTATTTTAATAAATGTGACTTTCTTGCTTAATAATAGTGATCCAAGACTATTCATCAACTAGAGTTTGGCGCCAAAGAAATGAGGCAAGATGTAAGAAGGTATTTAGCTTCTGTTTATTTTCATTGTTACTATAGTTTCATATTTATCTTTTTCTCTGATATTACTCATATGTGCTTGGACAAGGGGTTTATGATCTAATCTCAGAAAGAAGGAATGAATCCCTTACAGTTTCCTAACCTGTTCTAGTGCTATAAAGCCAAACCATTTAATATTTTCTGTTAAAGCAAAAGGTATTAAAACCATCTAGACTGAACACCCATTGTGATGAATTGAACCCATTGTGATGAATTGATTTTTATACAGTGCAAATTTTTGTCCCCTATAATTGACACAAACACTTTTTAATTGCATACATATATTTATATATACTTAAATATATACATAATTCAGCTGAAAGATTGCTGTATTTAGTTCAACTTATTTAACTTAAAAAAAGAAGGAACAGGTAAGTGTAGAATTTCAGCTCTTATTAATAACTGAAATGATACTTTTACAAATGCTCATGAAAGTAATATTAAATCTCTTGCAGTGGCCCCAAAAATATTAGAAAGATCACTGTTCCTTTGTAAAATGAAATTCAACCTCCATGTTAAAACATTCCAGAAGCTCCTCAGAGCACTCATACCGCTAATTGTGTTAAAGTACATGCAGTAAACGGTTATAGTATGCTATTTTGTTTTTATTGAAGACTAAGTGGAGTTTAAATTACCCCTCAGATAGATAGCTTCAGGTCTTTTGTTATGTTTTATTATCTTTTTATATAAATCTTAGTAATTTTGTTTCTAAGGTGAACATAAAAGCAATTTTTATCTGCTTAGAAAGGTGCAAAGCCAATTCTTGTATATATTTAAATGATAATAGATGAGGCATTGCAGAATCTCAGCAATTACTCAAGAGCTTGGAGTTCTTGAGTACAACAGAGCTGGAAATTATATTTGTACCCTCTAGTTTTTGAAAGATGAAGATAGACAAGAACCATGGACACTTCCAAAACTGTGGTTGGGACAGTCGCCTGAAAAGCAGAACACCTGTGTGAAAGCCCATTTCTCTCCCCGTTTCAGGTCAGCACTTGAACCCTCACTAATGCTCATGTTAGGTGACTGACCAGCCAGTTCTTCTGAGATGGGTCTCTTCTCTTGAAGTTATTTGCCTGTATTTACCAGCATCAGAGAGTTGTACTCCAGTCTTCTGTTGCTCAGGAGAATCCCTGGAATACTGAGCTTAAGAGCAAAGAAACTGCCTATCCTTTTGTCCTTACCTAGCTGCTCAGAAAGGAACAGCTTTAAAGATGATACAGAAAGAAAGGTGTCTACGCTGTAGCCAAATAGGCATCTGAAGTGGAGCGCTGTACTCGGTGTCCTACAAGCTGCTGACCTCCACAGGCCCGGCCTGTCTTCATGTGACTGTGCCTCAGGGCTCATGTGCTGTGCCAAAAGTAATCAATAACCGAAAATAACTGATAACGTGTTCCCATCTGCAGGGTGAGAGATGGCTCAGGGTACCAGGGTACCTCCTGGTACTTCCCCATAGTGATGTCCTCCAGCTGTACGCACGCTCTCAGGATGCCGCCTCGCTACCGCGGGCACCATGCTGGTACAGCTGGGCTCGGCTGCTACAGCAACTTGCTGCCATCGAAAGGGAGAGTTCTCCTCCTTACCTCTCTCTGTCTTTTCTGCCATTTCTTTTGTGCTGACTCTAGCACTCAAAACGATCAGATGATAAACTCCTTTCAATTACTAAATGGCAAGAAAACTGATTTGGGAACAAAAGATTAAAAAAATATTTGTTGTCATGTTTGCAAACTGAATTAGATAAACAAATAATCGTCAAACCTGAAACATGGGAAGGGAAGGGATAGCACGGCAAGAGAAAGAGGAGAAAGGAAGTGAGCCTTTCCTCTTTTCCTCAGTTGTAGGTTGCCAGTTTGCTTTGAGTTGTAGTTTGATTCAGCCATAACATGAAACAACACAGTTCACTTTTGGATAGCACAGCTAGAGAAAAAGAGAAAGAGGAGAAAGGAAGTGAGCTTTTCCTCTTTTCCTCAGTTGTAGGTTGCCAGTTTGCTTTGAGTTGTAGTTTGATTCAGCCATAACATGAAACAACACAGTTCACTTTTTCCTTCTCTAACATCACTAGGCTGCCCTCTGCAAAGGAAGTTTAGAAGGACCCAAACTTCCAATATTCACTTATACTTTAGGCAAAGACTGATTCACCATAGATTTCTTTTGCAGAGATTTTACAAAACTATTAAAGAACCTAAATTTCCAGACAAAGGCTGCATCCTACAATGAACTGCTTGATATTTAAAGAGCTTTTAAATAAATTTCTAACCAAATCCTGCATCATTTAGTCAATGGTGTCTAAAATCAGCACTTTAACACAAGTTACCCATCAGTTTATTTCTGATAGTTTTATACCTGAACACAAAATTAATTTGATTTTTTTCCTTTCATTCTCTTTTCTTTTGCCTCTAAAACTTTCTAAAGGTCTGCCTTGCTGCTACTTCAGAACAAGATGTCTTGCAAAAGAAAAAAAAAAATCTGAAAAAATAATATATTTTAGGCAAGGTCAAAAAAACTATGCATGGCTACTTCAAAATCAGAGACTGCATTTGCTGTACTGTCCACAAGTGCAATCAAACACCATCACTTAAGATCTGCAAGAATAGACTACTAAAAGAATTTCATCCTTCATTCTTTGAAGAGGAGATTAAAAACTGTTTTTCATTTTACTTATATCATTGTCAACACTCAGACAGGATGTAAATCAACCATAGATGAAATAATAAACAATGCTGATAGGTAATATATTGTGAATTTCTGGTTAATTTCTTTTGTTGTGTTTTATGAATTAATTTTATGGAAAAGGTAATTGATCTCAGAAATGTCTACACTGTTTTGTTTTCTAATCATAATAATTTTTCAGTTTTTATGAACATGGAGACAAGACATGGACACTAGGTTATGAAGTTGTCTGCCTTCTCAGTTGGTACCAGAGCCATAACCTCATGAATAGGTATGAAGCAGCTTAAATATCTTAAACCAATTTTACAGCGGTAAGAGACATCACAAGAAAACTTCTTTAACTCTATAGACCTGAAAAAACATAATCACATATCTACACAAATTCACTATGGATGATGAATATGTATGAAGTGTCTAGTTCAAAATAAAGGAATTTGTAGATTAAAAGTATTTTATTGTCAGAAATACACAAACTCTCATTTTTTTTTAAAAAAAATATTAAATTTAATGTAAAAGAAATAAATAATCACTATGCACCCCATAGAATATTAGCTGAAAAATCATCCTTACCTTGCATAGAGGTTTTCAGGGACTAAGAAAGCATCTGCTTGACTCTCCTTTGCTGCCCTAGTTTGTTGTAGACATACCAGAAAACCTCATGCGATAATTGAGCTCCTGCATGTCTTGGGAAAAAGTGTGTCTGTGTAATTACTGATGTAGTTACCTTCTCTGAAAGGTAAGTTAAAGGTTGGAATCAGGAAAACACAACATGTAGCTGGAATGTATAGATGGTTGATGAACATTTTCTCTTGGCTCTTAAGTCAACTAAAGAAGGTTGGGAGCACACAATTTCCATCCCGGAAGAGAGTGAGTGTGTATGTACATGCACACACATGTTTGTGTGTTTCTGAAGAAAGTAAGCTGAGAAGGTAAGGTGTGATCCTCAAGAAAAATCACCCCCACATATTTTCTGTGGCTATGTGGTCGGTTAAACAGGGACAGTTTCCCCCTGTCTGATCAGTAGCCTGGGAGCAATGTTTGGAAAAGTGTATTGATCCTGAAAGCATCTGTACTAGCCTACAAATAAAACTGCCTTATAAGCTTTTCCCACATATGTTTTAACAGCCAATATCTCATGAAGACTGGAGTGAAAGGTTAATATTTTATGTTACATGAAAACCGAAATTCCAAGCTTACTTGTGGCATTAAAATGTGTTTTTCTAGCCACAGCGCTTCACAAAGTAATGCACCTTCTGTCTGATGGTTTTCTAAATCTAGCTGGTTTCTACTATTGGATTTTGAACCAGTTTGTTCCCAAGTCATATCTGAGAAAGAAGAGAAATGGTAATAAACCAGATAGCAATCATAATACAATTATCTTAAGGTCTAATCTCAAGTCCTTCTGACATCAAAAAAATGTTTAAAGCTAAGAACTTCATCCTCACAGAGTAGGAAAAAAAAATCAGTTCTTGTAGTTTGCAGGATATTTGATCAGAACAAATAATAGCTTTGTGGTTTATCAGTACTTTTTGCCCTTGCAACAGAAGTGTATACAACATGAACTGGTCTTTGAGACCCATGTATTTTTCCCATTCCGGCAACAATGGAATAAAAGAGAAATGAAAGCACTTTCTACTGTAAACAATCTCTCAGGTTCTGTCTGAAATGTGATGCCTCCTGCGGCTGGCTGGCAGTGGCTCGGGCAGGCATGCAGGCCCGTGCCCCAATGTGAGCACGTGGAGAAGCGGGCGCAGGAGCAGCCCCCCAGCACGCCTCTTGCAGGGGCGACTGGGGACGTTGGGGACCGGGTGGGCACAACAGCTTGTTCACTGGCAAGCAGTGAGATCCCATCCTGGCTCAGTGCAAGAGGCTAATAAGGCAATTTATAAGTTGTCATTTTTCATTGCTTCTGGTAGTACCTTCCAAAAACGAAGTGACACTTCTTGTTTATTTGTGTATTAGACAGGTAAATACAGCAATATTGGATTCTTCTGGCAGCAGGGAACGTGCTGCTTTACAAACATTAATGGTACTACAAATGTCTCTAAATGAGGACTGAAAAATGCTGTATAGATGTAGAATTCTTTGTCTATTTTTCTCCTCACCATTAGGGTAACTTCAGACCGGCCTAAACAACTTCCAAATTTTTGACAAATTCACTGACTAAATGCATTGAAGGGCACAATTGAAATATTCTACATTGAAATATTCTACTTCAAATTTTACTGACATCAGAAGTAAAAGGAATAACAACAGTAAAAAAATAAAATGTCCTAGAGGATGAAACATCATTTTCTTTGGCATGAAATATTTTTATGTGGGCTTTTAAATGATCATTCTGACAAGATAAAAAAATTATTCAATATTAATATAAAGCTTTTTTTTTTTTTTTTTTCCCCCTCCTCTCTCCCCACTCCTTCCAAAATATTCTGTTGCAACTTTAAAAAGGGAAGGAACAGGGTAGAGACAGACACCAATGTAAGTTATTCACATAGCCCTCATCCTGGCCCAATCCCACCTCAGAGGGCCATGGCAACCTGTACAGTGTGAGACGTGTAGGCACTTAAGGTTTCCTGTCCGCTGTTCCTTCCCCAGTACAGATGTGAAATTTAACAGTGCAGGAGTATTTGCCAGAAGGACTTTCGTACATAATTAAATTTCACCTGTAGTGAATGCTTTCTGTGTGAGGGGTTAGGAGGGAAAAGGACATGTCTTGAAGAAACCAGCCCACATAGATAACCTCCCTAGGGTCCCTGAGGGAAGACAGGCACCTCGAGGTGCACTTCACCATAGGACATGATTTTATTTTCTCTCTAGAGGATCCATCTCTTTCAGTAAACTATAAAGAAAAGCCAGGGAGGTTATTCTGCTTAGGCTGCAGTTACCACTTATAACTTCCCAAAGTTTTTGTTTTCCACCTAGAATGTATATTTATGCATCATAAATGTTTCAATACTTTTCATATTCACTAATTCAAGAGATTTTTTTAGAAAGCAAAACTCGAGAAACAAAAATTGTATCCACTGTGGAGACTTATACTAAACAAAGAGCAGAAGTGTCCTTTACCAAGTAAGCTATATTAATGAGAAGAGATAGGCTGTGCCTGTGAAACAACATCATACATAATTCTACTCTTTAGCTTCTAGCTTACATCCTGTCCCCCTTTCTAATTTCAATCCATCTTGAGGATAGTTCCAGCTACAAGTGTGGCTACGTGTCAACTCGATGCAAGTATGAAAAGACTCTGAGTCCTTCACTGACTCATAGTCTTTCATAACTTTGGCAAGAAATGGACACAGGAACATTTAATAAATCTCAGGGCAGAGCTTCGCGGACAATAATGCAGGCCCCCAGTGAATTGCATTAGTCACTGAAGGTCCAAGTTCTCTTAAATACCAGTTGTCCCACCGTAGTTTGTTCGAACCAGGGTGGAAGAGTGGCACTGCAGGATTACATCCAAGTTCCTGCTCAGTCTGCACACTGCTGGCTCTGGCGTGAGCAGACTTCACACAGCAGAGACCCTTTGGAAGCAGATTCCCCCCTTTTGGCACAGGAGACCTGACAGCAGCACTCACTGATATCAGCTGCTGCCCTTTCAGGGCCAGGCAGATGGCATGTGAATCCCCTTAACTTCACAAATGGGTTAGATGAAAACTCCGAGCTCAAGAAAAGCTCTGTTGATCATTGTGCTGCCCTTGCATAGGTTTTAGGAATCTCAGTTTCCCAGGGCAGTAAAATTAGTAACAACGATGCACTTGAGAAAGACACAAGCAGGACAGTGCTCTGCATGTATTAGCACAAAGAGCGCTTGATTAATGTCAATGAGTCTTCCTTGAGTCTGTTCCAGCTCACATTGGGTAAGGTGGAATATTGTTTAATCCAAGGCTAAACTTAAGGACAACTGTGCCTTCAGCAATGATATGGCTGATTTGTATCTGTCATTTAATGCACAGACATAATGAAAAATAACACCTGTGTCTGCCTCTACATTAGATGACTTGCAAAAGTCAGTTTCTTCTCGGTGGTCATTAGCTAACTTGAAACAAAGAGGACAAATTTTGCCAGGTAGTGTGTCCCTTAAATCTGTGTTTTCTTACTCTTTAATAGCTCAGTGAAGCTTTAGTTACAGACAAGATTATGCAAATTGCTCACCTTTATCTTCTCATGTGACCTATGGCTACGTTCTTGAAATGAATGTTTGTGTTGGATTCATTGCTGCAGCTTTCAGCACTTCTTACTGCTGTCTCCTGGTGACAATGTGGCATTCAATCAGTTCCATGACCCTCTGCTGCTCTAACGACATGAGTGTCCCTTATGTGCTGCAGATGTCCCATTGACTCCATTAATTCACTGGACCGGTTCCATCTGCCTCACAAGGCAATCCACAGAAATATCAAAACAAGCCTCACAATGGCCCCACATTTTTTCACATCTCCAAACACTTTTCTCCTTCTGAAACTTTCACATAGAAAAGGACCATCACAAAGCCATGAGAATACTTACATTTCTAAGTTTGTAGTGCCATAGGCATTAAAACAGAATTTTCCGAAGTTTCTTTCTTAACACACATTAACAATACTAAGCTTCATAAAGGGCTCTATATAGCAAACAATAAAAGAATCATAAGACTTTTTTTTCTATTATTATTAAATTTTTAAGTTATATCCTTCCACAGTGACTAATCAATTAACGTGATGGGAAATACACTGTCACTGATCTGGCAGAGAAATGGCAATAAAATAATGTACTGTAATGAAAATATCTTCCTGGAATATATGAAACAGTTATTTATTATCCTTAATGACTGAGTTTAGGAAGATGTAAGTGGAAAAATAAGGAAAGTGTGATGACATATGCTTCTACAGATATTTCTATGACGAAACACCCAAAAATCTAAAGATTCAGAGGTCAGAGCCTCAGCTAAGGAAAAGAGGCATAACTCAAACAGGCAAATATATTCATCTCATCAGGTAACGTTTCCAACTAATTGCAGGTTTACTTCTTTTCTTAATATTATAGCTCTGTATTTTTCTTCAGTAGTGTGCAATAAAAAGCTGTTGTAAAAAGAAAAAAAAAAAAAGATTACTAGATAAAGATGACTGCTTTTGTTGTTTACATCATGCCCTATGCAAATGTTAGAGTGCTTTTTCTCTCCTTTAATAGTTTTGCTGAACGCTAAAATATGAAACTCTCAACTTTATTATGAAACTAGTGAGGTAACAGTGCATAGAATATCATAGTTAACTTCTTATAAAGTGTCTGAAGAAAAGAATAGCAATCTTCCTGGGTTTATAATCTAATATTTTCCATTAAAATGAATTATAAATGTATTAAATAATTAACTTTTCTGATCTGAGTTTTGTCCAGCATGGTTATTGCTAGTTTGCTACCTGCAGTGCAGGAGTTTCTATTTTTATTGAAGACAAGTTGTCGTCATATCTTACTTCAGCATAGTGTTTAAAAATTGCTTACCGAAAAGTCAAAATATATCCTTCTGCTTTTCTCATTACATATCAAAATACACTTTTTGCATAGTGACAAGCGTTCAAGGTGAAAACATCATACTATGAATCCAAGGCTCATTTTTTCACTCACTAATGCTAGTGACAAAATAACAGCTTTTACAGTTTTTGTTTAAAAGAAGTGTCTAAAATTAAGTAGGCAGTCAATGATGGTGTCAATCATAAACCACAAAAAGTTCATCTTCTTCTTGATCTGCTTCATCTTCTGTCATCTGAACTCTTCCCCCTGACATTGCTCTGCATTTCACAAGGATCATTGAAGACTGGGTTTGCCTGTCTTACCTGTGACCACAGGACACACACCTTTCCTATGTCCTCACATAGAGCTGATTGTTTCTTATTTGAAGTCTGCTATTGCTCTCTGTCAAGTAGATTGGCCCCTTTTCCCCATGCCACTCCCCATCTAGCAACAGTTGAACAAATAACAGTTGAATAAATAACACCCACTGTAGTTCTAGTGCCAAAAAAGTCTGTACATTCATGTCATAGATCCAGGATCAGACCCTGATGACACATGTTGGAAGAGTGTCTTTTAATTGTGGTTCTATTTGTTTGGCCTTTTTTTTTTTTTTTTAGATTTCATTTAACATAACTGAGCATAATGAGAAAGTTTATACTGACAAGTGATACTTGTAGTTATAAAGCAGTAAACCCCATCAGCTATTGTAAAAACTGACATCAATAACAGCTATTCCACATTTTGGTCATCTATCACTTATCCTGATTCCTTCAGTCACATGATGGCAGGTGAAAACACTGGGAGGTATGTTCAGTTCATGAGGACTGAGTACATTAATCCACAGAAAAACAGAGACAACATGCAAGAATATGACCATTTTAAATGCTATTCCAGGCATGAAAATAAGGAAGACCACACATTTTCATGCGCAACTCATAGAAAAATTGCACTACTGCACAGATAACGAGAAGATAAATTCATCACAAAACTAGTTAGAAAAAAAATAAGTGGAACCACTGTCAGAGTTGCTTGGGAAATGGTATTTCCATTCAAACTTTACAAAAATGTCGGAAAGTTCATTTATATTATTTACTTTAAAGTTTTTTTTGGTAAAAGATTCAAGTCCTTGGACATATTTATGATTTTAAAAAAAAGCCAATTTGAATTTTTAAAATTAATAAAAAATGCCTTGCAAATACTAATTTGCATGTAGATTTAATTTATATATCAACAGTTGCCAGGAAATGCACAGAAAAGTTGTCAGTAGGCATATATAAAGGATAAGAGGTAGTTACTGAAAAAAACAATGCTTGTAATACCCCCCTTTGTTCTTTTCTTGTAGTTTTTTCTCATCGATAAAAGAGGGCATCTTTTGCCAGCTGCATGGAGGCAAGAGGGACGGAGCTCTTTCAGTGCACAGTGCTGTAAGAGTTTACTCAGGCAGTGGTTTTGCTGCCTACGTTTTGCAAGTAGCTGTTCTGTGTTACAGTAAATACCAGGGAGACTTATATTCATGCCATATACACTTTAATACCCAGTAATCACCTGCTTACATCTGAGATGGGGCCTTTACTAGCAAACAATCCTAACTCCTCTTACATCCCTTTATCAGTCACTAGCCATGCTTCACCTTTCCTGAGAGCTCTGACAAATACTGTCTGAACAAACTTACATGACCACACCGCTGTGCTTCACTTGGAACTTCAGCAGCCCTGCAGCAGTCGTGCTATAATGCCCTCTTGAACTGAGCCTACCTCCTCCTTCCATTAGGTAATACCTGAAAGCTGGAGGCAAGAAGGAGGGTTAATGTCTGCTCTCAGGTCTCCTGGCTTGATACATGGAGCAGGAAACCCCTGAGTCTTACTTATAAAAGAGGTTGAAATGGCTCAGGACCCGTTCCAAAAAGCATATACAATTATTAACATGCGAAATATGCTTTCACAGTAGTGCATTGAACATGATTTGCACTGACAAGTTAAACACGTTTTAGCCTGTGTTAGGAAAAAAAATTGAAAACAGTTTTCAAGCACGATTCTTGCTCCCTTCACTAACAGACTCTGGCAGCTGTGGCCAGTAAATTACACACGCAGTGACCAGTGGTTCTGGGACGAGTCACTACCCTGAGGTTATGATCCATCATTCTGGGCATTTAGTACATTATTTTTTAAATCCTTCTCTAAGACTAACCCCTGGTTTGAAGATAAAGTACTTATTTTATTACACTGTAGCATAGTATTTACAAAGGGTTGAAATAATTAGTTACACAACTGATGAATTGAAGGTAATCATATAGCTATAAGTCATTAATCACAGACTCATAGAATGGTTGGGGATGGAAGGGACCATGAAGGTCATCATCTCCAACCCCCTTGCCGTAGCAGGAGCACCTTCAACTAGAACAGGTCACTCAGTCCCTGTTCAACCTGACCTTGAATGTTTCCAGGGATGGGACATCTACCACCTCTCTGAGCAACCTGTTCCAGTGTTTTACCACCCTCAGCATAAAAAATTTTTTCCTAATATCTAGTCCAAATTTCTCCTCTTTTATCTTACAATTACCCCTTGTCCTATTGCTACAGGCCCTGCTAAAAATTTTTTCCCTGTCCTTCTTATAAACCCCCATTAAGTATTGAAAGGCCACGATAAGGTCTCCTCAGAGTCTTCTCCAAGCTGTACAAACCCAACTCTTTCAGGATCTCTTCGTAGGGAAGGTGTTCCTCCCCTAAGAATCTTTGATCCCCTGTGAATCTTTGATCCCCTATGAATCTCTGATCATTTTTTGTGGCCCTCCTCTGGACCCTCCCCAACAGATCCATGTCCTTCTTGTGCTGAGGGTTCCAGAGTTGGACAGAGTACTCTAGGTGGGGTCTCACCAAAGCAGAGCAGAGGGGCAGAATCACCTCCCTCAACCTGCGGGCCATGCTTCTTTTGATGCAGCCAAGGATACGGTTGCCTTCTGGGCTGTGAGCACACATTCCCAGGTCAAGTCCAGCTTCTCATCCACCAGGACCCCCAGGTCCTTCTCAGCAGGGCTGCTCTCAATCTCTTCATCCTCCAGCCTGTATTGATACTGAGGGTTGCCCCAACCCAGGTGAAGGATCTTGTACTTGGCCTTGTTGAACCTCATGAGGTTTTCACAGGCCCCCTTCTCCAGTTTGTCTAGGTCTCTCTGGACAGCATCCCATCCCTCAGGGGTGTCAACCTGACATCTGCAAACTTGCTAAGGGTGCCCTCAATCCCATCATCTAAGTCATTGATGAAGATATGAAACAACACCGGTCCCAGAACAGACCCCTGAGGGACACCATTTGTCACCGATCTCCATCTGGACATTGAGCCATTGACCATCACCCTCTGGGTGCGACCATCCAACCAATTCTTTATCCAGCGAACAGAGTCCACCCATCCATGGCTCTCCAATTTAGAAAGAAGGATGTTGTCTGGGACCATGTCAAAGGCCTTAGAGAATTCCAGATAGAT
>KL281738.1:3536-37314 GCA_000699545.1 Podiceps cristatus
GTCTCACCAGAGCAGAGCAGAGGGGCAGAATCCCCTCCCTCCACCTGCTGGCCACGCTGCTTTGGATGCAGCCCAGGAGACGGTTGGCCTTCTGATTTGTGAGCGCACATAGTCAGCTCATGTCCAGCTTTTCATCCCCCAAGTCCTTCTTGGCAGGGCTGCTCTCAATCCCTTCATCCCCCAGACTGTATTGATACTGCAGGTTGTACCAACTCAGGTGCAGGACCTTGTATTTGTACTTGTTGAACCTCATGAAGTTCCCATGGGTCCACTTCTTGAGCTTGTTCAGGTCTCTCTGGATGACATCCCATCCCTCAGGTGTGTCCACTGCACCTCTCAGCTTGGTGTCATCCGCAAACTTGCTGAGGGTGCACTTGATCCCACTTACTATGTCATTGATGAAGATACTAAACAGCACTGCTCTCAATACAGACCTCTGAGGGACACCACTTGTCACTGATCTCCATCTGGTTGAGCCATTGACCACTACCCTCATTGACCACCCAACCAATTCCTCATCCACCAAAGAGTCCACCCATAAAATCCATATCTCTCTAATTTAGAGAGAAGGATGTTGTGGGGGACCATGTCAAAGACCTTACAGAATTCCAGATAGATGACCCCTGTAGCTTGCCTCTTGTCCACTGATGTAGTCGCTCCATCATAGAAGGCCACTAGGTTGGGGTCAGGCAGGACTTGCCCTTGGTGAAGCCGTGCTGGCTGTCTCCAATCACCTCCCTGGCCTCCATGTGCCTTAGCATAGCTTCTCTGCTCTGCTCCATGATCTTCCCAGGCACAGAGGTTGGTAGTTCCCAGGATCCTCTTTCTTACCTTTTTTAAAAAATGGGGGCAATGTTTCCCTTTTTCCATTCCCCAGGGACTTCACCTGACTGCTGTGACTTTTCAAATATCATAGAGAGTGGCTTGGCAACTGTATCAGACAATTCCCTCACGACTCTGTCTCATCAGGTCATATAGACTTAAGTATGTTCAGGTTCCTTGGAAGGTCACAAACCTGATCTTCTCTCACAGTGGGAGGGACTTTGCTTCCCCAGTCCCTGTCTTGTGGTCCATCCACTCGAGGGGTGTGGGAAGAGAGGTTGCCAGTGAAGACTGAGGCAAAAAAGCTGTTCTGTACCTCAACCTTCTTGTTTGTTGATACCAGTTTGCCAGTCCTGACTTAAGTATGTTCAGGTTCCTTGGAAGGTCACAAACCTGATCTTCTCTCACAGTGGGAGGGACTTTGCTTCCCCAGTCCCTGTCTTGTGGTCCATCCACTCGAGGGGTGTGGGAAGAGAGGTTGCCAGTGAAGACTGAGGCAAAAAAGCTGTTCTGTACCTCAACCTTCTTGTTTGTTGATACCAGTTTGCCAGTCCTGCTCATCAGTGGGGGTACGCTTTCTTTGACCTTCCTTTTCTGGCTGACATACCTGTAGAAGCCCTTCTTGTTATTCTTTGAATCCCTTGCCAAGTTCAGTTCTAGCTGCATCTTGGCCTTCCTGACCTCATCCCTACACAGCTGGGCAATGTCCCTATACTCTTCCCAAGACACCCGTCCCTGCTTCCATTGTCCATGTATTTCCTTCTTGCCCTTTGATTTGACCAGCAGGTCTTGACTCAGCCATGCTGGTTTCTTGTCTTCCTTGCCCAATTTCTTACTCCTGGGGACTGAGAGCTCTTGCACTCTTTGAAAAACATCCTTAAAGATCTTCCAGCTCTGTTCTGATCCCTTGTCCTTGAGGGCAGTTTCCCAGGGGGTCCTATTGACTAACTCCTTGAAGAGCTGGAAGTTTGCTTTCCTAAAATTCAGGGTCCTGACCTTACATTTTGCCTGACCCATATCCCTCAGGACTGTGAACACCACACATTTTCAGCTCAGATATCAAACACGGTGTCAGGCACAGGACTGAAGAGCATGTTACTTTGCATGATCTGTGAAACTGTTATATTGATGTATAAACTGGAGCCTCTGCATTGTGGTTTTTAGGGGAAGAACAGACAAGGAGTGGGAGTGGTAACACAAAGAGAATTGAGAAGAGCTGATAAGGGTCATTAGATAAGAGCAATGATATAGAGCTTCAAATGCCGTAAATTCAAAAACTTGTAAGAACTAAAAGATTTAAGTGGTTTATTTCTCAGAGCATGCAGGCAATATCTTTATGAACTCAATTAATTCTCCAGAAAAGGCACAGGTCACGTTTGGTGTGCCATCAATGGCCAAAACAGGAGTAAGAAAGGAAAATAAAAATCAGCTTTCTTTTAAAATAGAACCTTCTGTTTCAGAAGTAATCTGATCTCTACCAGAGCAGCAGTAGCTAAGCCTTGTATCTAGTTAGCAGTATGGTTATTTAATGCCAAGAGTCTCCTGTGGCTTCTTTAAAAAGTCCCTTTTATTCCAGCCATGCTACTTTTCTCTGCTACAGTAACCCTCGGGGAAGCTGGGTAGTATAAGACTGTATTCCGTCCCCATTACCAGCAAATCACTTTCACACTTGGTCAGGTCTCTTTGGATTGATTGTCTGCATTTACACTCCTCTTTAGAGCATCCTCAATTTGGCCTTGAGGCAAAACATCGAATCCTATGCTGACAGCATCAGTCTTGAGATCTGTGATGGGCTGTTTGTGCTTGTCTCCTGAAACAAAATCCTAGGTGCATCCAGCATGCTGCAGTCGCATCGGCTATGAGGAGGGCCTCAGCAGCTGCTGTGCCCATCTGCCTGCATCTGCCACAAGGTACGATGGATGGGGCATTCAGGCTGCAAGACCTAAACTGAGTGCAACCTGCTTGTCTTAGGGCTGTATCAATCTCAGGAGCAGCCTGAGAATGAGTGCTAATGAGTAATATGGTTGTAGCTATGTAGTGTAGGATTCCTCTGCACTTTGAAGTTTTTCTGGCGTGGTCTTTAGCTGATGATGTGCAACTGGTGCCCAAATGGGCACAGTGTCATGGACAAGCACTGTTCTTCCAGGGCTGCTTACGTTTTTGGAAGGAGAGTTTAGTGAGCAACTGAGAGTGTGGGCCAGTGGATGAGTCAACCGTTACTATTTCCTCTATCCTGCACTTGTAGTGTATTTACCTGTTGTATTTTCCAATGTCACATTTAGAGTAGTTTGTAAACTAGTTTCTGGGCCATTTCCATGGCCCCTAGATGGGTAAATACTGATTCTATGCCCATATAACTGCAGTAGCACTTAAAGTATAGCCATATCAGCAAAATTCTGCTAAGTGTGGATTAGCCTTAGATAGGTCTGTGATGTCTTTGCAAACTTTAACAAGCTGACATCTCCAAGATACAAAAAATAAACAGCAAACCCTAAAGCCAGCAAGTTCAGACTAGGGTAGATCACTATAATGAATTCTACATGTGGCTGCTGACAAAAACTGAGCACAAATTGGGTAGCAGCTTGCCATCATGACAGGCATGACCACGCGTAGCCAACTCACCCAAACGGAACCACTTATTTTATCCCTCTTAGCCTGAAGAAATTGAGGTACACTTGCTGACATAAACAACACTGAAATAACATTGTAATACAAGAATTTAAATTGCAAGTGGTACAATTCCTACACTTCATCTGTTCATACTATATATATCATGGACAAAATTGAAGATAATCTCTCCAGAGTGGTAAAAATGTTGTCTGTTAAAAGTGACAAAGATAAGGAAAAAGTACCATTCTTTCAGAGGGTGATTCTAGTCATGGAATTCTTTGTGCACTAAGGCACAACCTCCTACCCAAGAAAAAATACTGCATTTCCTAACCAATTGCATATGTTATTCCGGGTGTTAAAGGAACTGCAGAGAAAGAAAAGATAAACCAGCTGTAGATCATTCCTGTGGGCAACTTTTTTTTTGATCTGATCATAAAGCACATACCCAAGTGTGATGTTACCTTGTCCAGAGACTGTCTGAAGAGTTATTTATAGTCACGTTACATGAGGTCTTTGCCTGTTTATTTTGCACTCTTTTGGGGATTCATATTCAGACTTCTGAAGACGGATTTTTCAAGTCAAGTGGTGCATACCAGAAAGTCGGGCTATTTTTCAAATTTAGTACTAGTTTTCATTAGCAGAGTCACTCATATGTCCCATTAAAATGTGAATTTATTATTCTCAGATGCTTCTTGTGTGAGGTTTTATTTCGGTGTTTCCAGGAGCTGAGAATAGCTGTGCAGGTGCATTAGCACAGGTAAAGTGCTTTCAACTGTGTGATTTCTGTTTCTGTCATTCCCTCTCTCTTTCTGCTCCCTTCCTCCCTCTTTGGCTCAGATTCTGTTTTTTTGCTCACCTTGAACCGTGCTTGGCTCTCTACTTGATATTTATTGGCCTTCTCAAGGCACAGGCCTTCATTGTGAGCTGTTATCTCAGAGTACTTCCCCCTGTGTTGCAACATGTGTACATTTGGAAGAGATTTTTTTAGCTTTTTGTGCCTTTTTTTTTTTTTTTTTTTTTTTTAATAGGCTAACAGATATATGTATATGAAAAGTGCTAAACACAGTATTTCTCTGCTTTCTCAGAACAAGGCTTTATGTAACACAGTTGAGCATGGGAACATTTGGAAGTGCTCACCTTTAATATGCAACATACTCCAGCTGTAACACAGGATTAATGTGCCCTTCGCCATGACTCTTTGTCACCATGATGTAGACATATTTTTCTGTAAATACCAAATCCTTATGCAGCAACACACCTTGAAATGTGCAGATTGCTTGATGCTTTAGTCCCGAGTTAATTCTCCAAAGTCCGCCTGTGATTTCTGAGACATTCCTTGAACCTTAACCCACTTATTTCTGCTCTATGCAGACTGTTTACTAGCTGATCCTGTTTATTTTTAATTTCCTGTAGCTTTCTCTATTCTAATAAACTGAGGATGTCAAATCAACATGTTCTTAATTGAACTGAGAAACATATCAGCTTCTGGTTAATCTTTGGTATAGACTGCTTTGAAAGAAGTAGGAGAGACCTGCGCCAATGCAAAAAGGTGCTTCCAACTGGCAGAATTAGAGGACAAACTGAGTTGCTTCTCTGCAGGAGGAAGCTGTTAATCACTTGCATGGCATATAGGATGTAGTATCTACAGGAGACTCCTGTCCTCCGGAGTGGCAGCCAGAGGCCTGCCAGTGCACATTAGGGCATCTGAAGTGCCACCAGACATCTGTCTTTAGGCAACTGAATCCTACTCTTTATGTCTATTTATCAAGACCAAAGTGGTGGAAAAGGCAAGTTGTCCTGGTGCTAGCTTGCACTTCAAAGAACTGCAGCGTGCATTGTTTTCTGTACAAACAGAGTAGTTCTTTGTGATCTTCTACTACATGGAGATAATATGTTCTTCAGACTGGTGGAAGTCAATTTAGAAAGGGTATGAATAAATCTTGGAGCTGAGCATGATTTTGAAGGTGACCTTTCATTGGGTAATAGGGCAGAATATTTTAGGTAGGTGTCATGATTGAATGGAAAGCGTTGTGAGTAATTTTAAATTTTTAAGTTTTGCTTACTTGGGTCTGCAGCAGCATTGGTTGCCGTATTACCAGAATTGGTCTATAGCATGCTCTGCAGAGAAACAAATGGAGCTGGGCACACTACTATTATCTGCTGGAGGCAACAGAAATCAGTGAGAAGGGGAAGGGGGAAGAAGGCTAGAAGTTTGTCTGCAAATTTCCTCATGTACACTGCCTGCTACATGACATTGTAAAGAGCTGGCCAGCAAGGAATATTTACTTTTCCTTTGTTCTGTTTGCTTTGTATTCACTCTGATTTAGAGCAAATAAAAAAAATTCAAACTCCTTCAAACCTTTGAAGTTCTCTGTCCCCACAGTTGGGAAACTGCTGGGGTTTTTTAGTGTCAAGTTGAACTTCATGCCATTTTCCCAGGAGGCTCTGTGGTCTGAGGAGCTTCCAAGGCTCCCTGCACATTTTGAAAATTTTTTATTTTTTGATAAAGGCAGAACAGATAGGAGGTGTTAGAGCCTTCTGGTCTGGGACATTTTGGACAGAGCATGTCTTCACTAAGCTAAGCTTTTGAAGCTGTTTTTAGATTACTAATGTCTTTATGGCAGACCTCAGGGTCAGAAAGCCACCACTTCCACATTACTTAGCTTTGTAGCACACATATGGTAAATGCAGAGAATGTTGCCTTGAAACCTTGCCTTCAGTGCAATGAAAATTATTTGTCACCAAGATATTTCAAAAAAAATATTTTGGGCTTGGTGATTCCAATATTTTTATAAAGTTTTTTGCCTTTAAAATTTCTAGGCATGTCTATTCCCACAGCAATACAAGTTTTCTCCTTTCTAATACTACTTTGACTGTAATTGCAAGAAAGGACTTAACTATTCGTTATTACAGTGGAAAACAGTAATTATAGTAGAAGGAAATTTTAACAGAAATGTAACATCACATTTGTTTTAAATGGTTTTCCTGTTCCTAGGTAGACTTTGCAGGTCAACGCTACTTCTTCCTACCTGCTAAAAAAAATAAGTCTAAATAAATTTTAGACTTTTTTTTTTTTTTTTCCTCTGGTGTAACCCTGGTAGAGTCCAAGGGAAAGATGGGAGGCAGGGTGGAAGAGAGTGTGTGAGGATTTGTGTGACTCAAAGATTGTCTTGCCAGACCAGAATAAACATTTTTTTGTATGCTGTTATCTTTCAAATGCTTAATGGACTGAATATTTGAAACACGTAGTAAAGTCTTACTGTTGCCATAAGTAAAGCTCGTCTGATATCTGAGTCCCAGATGCTTTCTTCATTTCAACAAAGTGCTGCAGTGGCAGTTCACTACGTCAGTTGACTCAGCTCCTGGAATCATCAGTGCCATTGGTATCAAATATGCTAAACACTACAGCAGATCCCCTTGTGAATAGCAACTGAAAATGGAAATTGCATTAAGATAAAACCCTTGTGCTATTTTCAGATTAAAATGAATTTTTTGTTATCCTTTATGCTGCTTCTATATAATCTTTGACTGCTCCCAGAAGAGTAAATTAAAGGCAGTGGCCTAAATTTCAGAAGTGATTAGGAACTTGTTTGTTTACTTTCAGGGGGCTCAACCACTGCTACCCAAACCAGACTGTATTTCAGGGAAAGTATATGCCTTCCCTGTAATGTGTACCCCTGGTTTCCACTAACATATAATTTCTGAAATAACATGACGTTCAAGAAGTTCTTTTATGATTATCATGTTTGGTCCTCCCTTCCCCCCGAACCATCCCATTCACCCACTTACAAACACAAGCTGTGCCATCAATGCTTTCTTTTCCATGCCAGCCCATTACTGTAGGCATGGGCATTTCTATATTGTTTTTACCCTCATTCAACCCCAGCAACTGGAACATCTCAACATTTGAAAAAGCCCCAAAATACATAGTGCACTCTGTGCAGATGTCTTGCTAGGAGTATGAGATTATTATTGTGTGTTTATCCCAGGTATTTCTAAGGCCCAAGAGCTGTAAATGGTGCCATCCAGATGAGTGTCCTTGCTGGTAGGCTTGGTTCAGCCACGTAGTTTTACATGGCCCCTGCTCAAGGCCTTTCTGCTCGGACAAGACTCATGGGCTGCAGGAGTATGTGGCTGTAGTGGGGAGGAATGAACAAGTGGTAGTGAGAAAGGTCACTTCTGGTTTTCTGTGGGGAGAGCTCAGCACAGTGAGGAAAGGGAAAAAGGGTATGGAGGAGAAAGAGGCATAGTAGAGAAGTGCCATCAGGTAACAGGGCTAAAGCAATAGAAGCTGTTGGTTTAACGTTTGGAGATTTCTTTGATCAGTTTAAGACTAATGCATAGCTTGTCTAAACAGTAAGAAATTTTAAATATTTATTTTGCAATACTTTTTATCAGCTAAGCACAGTGCTGGTAACAAGCCTTGTAGGGCTGATGTAGAATGCACCACAAGGCGCTCTGAGGTATGGGCTTCCGAATAGATCTGACAAAGTGCTGTATTTCAGTCAGTACATGCCTTGGAGAGCCCAGGGCTCTCATCTGAAATAGACCATGACCTAAGGTAGTCTTTGAGCCATAGAAATTATAGAGAACCACAGATACAGGTTGTAAAATAAAAAACAAAAAAAACCCAAAAACCCAAGAATAAAATCTGGTATTTACCAAATGCCAAGGGTGGAGAGTAAACAGTACAGTCCATCGTGAATACTTCTGCTGCTGCTGACAGGTTAAACAAGAAGATGTTTTGCTCTAACTTCCAAGACTCTAAAGCCATTTCAGAAGGGAACCAGACTACAGACAGGGTATGCTTAGCTGTTCGTAAATTATCTTTTCATTTCCTTGGCAAATATGTTGGAATGTAAGTCTCTGTGTAAGTCTCAATAGGGCAGACAAGCAGGAGCTGTCTAAGCTCTTCCAAGATGAAAGATAGTAAGCCTTTTATGCATAATCTAACTAATCTTTTTCAACTTTGTAGTTTCTGACTTAACCCCTTCCTGATCATACATATAGTTGTTATCTGAAAGAGCCTTCTGTGCACCACATATGATGCATATCCAAATTGAAAATCTTACAGCTTCTCTTTACCGTCCCCCCTGCCTATTCATGCTTTTTTTTTTTTTTTTTTTTTAAGGAGTATCTGGTATTCAGTTTTCAAATAATCTGTTTCACTTTCAAAACACTTAGAGAAAAATGAGTACTACAGGGTTTCAAATCTATAATGACAAGAAGAGAGGAAAGGGCTGTGGTTCCAGCTGATATCTGGCACTTCATTGTGTTTAGAAATGTTTGCTGCTCTGTGCTGTTTGACTGACACCACCAAGGAAGCAGTATTTTTTAATTGCCAACTGCCTGTCCTAGTTTTGTGCTGATGTAAACCACTGCCACTAATTATCTTATTACAAGAAAGTTTTTTTCTCTCTCTCTCTCTCTCTAAATCCCTCCCTAATTAAGACCCTGTCCTTGTTAAAATCCACTCTACATCATTTTTTTCCCTTGTTAGTAGATCGCTGTCCCCTCTTTTCTTCTGCAGTGCTCTTGTATCTTTTCAGTTGATGTTGACAGTATTGTAGGTTATAAATTGTTTAGGGGCAGAGAGAGTAGTTTCTGGCTTTTTTTTTTTTTTTTTTTTTTTTTTTTTTTTTTTGCTAGGATGCTGAAAACCTTGCTTTTCAGGGCTTCAAGGACTTCCAAATATGGAAGTTTTTCCACAAATATGGCTCTATGAATGATAACTGTAATAAAAATAATCAAATGCAAAAAAGTCTATTTTCATATGAACTGATTTTATTTTTACTTCTCTCAGAAACTAAGATCTGAAAAGAATAATTTCAGGAAGAATGCAGAAATACGTTTCATGTTTTTTAGGAGTTTTAAATCATGTCAAAGCAATGGAAATGAAATAATGAAATATATTTACATAAACACTAAGGCTATAAAGGTGCTACCCTTTATACACAAGAAAACACTAGCTGGGATAGTAAGGACTTTGTTGGTATTGAGCAAGTACTGGTTTGTGCCTGGTGGTACTTTCATCACATATATGTGCAGTACTTGAAAAAGAGCTTTGTTAGGTTCTTCTGAGAGGATGAGGATGACCCAGCATATAGCCAGACTCCAACCCTATTCTGAGAAGTTAGTACAAACTTAAAAGACTGTAACTTTTTAAAGAAATCACTATTAACACTGTCTCACTCTACAAAGATGGGAAATTAACAGAACTCTTTGCTGGTCAGTGAAGCACATATAATCTTGAGTGTAAAGAGACAATGCATTATGATCACTTTTATTTTTCACTGTGTGTCCTACAGAAGTCCGTCTATGATGTGCTACTACTTCCAAATATAGTTTCTCCCCTTTGGAGTTATAGGGGAACAGATCACCATCTGATTTAAAGAATTTTCATATTTAATCTCTATTAATCTGAATGTACTTGTTTTTTATGACAAAGTTTTGGTAGCAGGGGGGCTGCAGGGTGGCTTCTGTGAGATGACACCAGGAGGTGCCTCCATGTTGGACAGAGTTGGTTACAGTTGGCTCCAAAATGGACCCGTTACTGGCCAAGGCTGAGCCCATCAGCGATGCTGGTGGCATCTCTGTGATAACATATTTAAGAAAGGGAAGGGTAAAAACCACTGCGCAGCAGCTGTGAGAGAGGAGTGAGAAAATGTGAAAGTACGTACCCTGCGGACACCAAGGTCGGAGAAAAAGGAGGGAGAGAAAGTGCTCCAGGCACCAGAGCAGAGATTCCCCTACAGCCCATGGAGAAGATCATGGTGAAGTAGCCATGGAGGCCCACGGTGGAGCAGATATCTACCCTGCAGTCCATGGACGACCCCATGCCAGTGTAGCCATGGTACAACCGACAGTGCACGCCTGTAATCAGAACTTTCAAAACACAGGTAAGTTTGCTTGATGAAGCATGGTGTTTTGAAACACAACTGGTTTGTTTATTTATTTTTGACAATCAGTGTTAGCTTTTTGATCTTTTACTTTGGTCTGTAACTTTTTCTCTTGCTGCAACTCAGGCACTGAGAACATTATGGTGGTAACATTGTGAGAAAGTATTTGTAGCACCAGTGTTTCATATGAGGACATGTATTGGAGAGCTAATGCATCTTTCTGTGGAAAGGAAAAAAAAAAAGAAAAAAAGATTATTCGAGTAGCAGAAGCCTAATAGAAACATAATGGAGGATTTTTGCTTGTTTTCAAGGTAAATACCTTTTACATACAAATGGTTGACCACCTGTAAAATCGATGTACTTAAACTCAATGGAGATAAAGCCATCAGTATGAACCAACAGTGGCTTTTGCCTCTTGCTAATCACCTGGATATGTGAAAAGTTTACTTGTTCCTGTCATTTCTTCTCCTGTGCTCTGATCCTCCTGTTCCTCTTTTGTGAGAAGTAAGGATGATGAACAAAAATGTTGTCTCTTTCTTTTTTTTTGCACAGGGGAGTCAACAATGACTCTCGAACAGCTTTTCATGGTTAGGAAACATTTTACTTTTAGTGTGGTTTTCATTGTTTTGATGAGGTGCCTTCTAAATTGCATTGGGTATTGATCCACTTTTTGTTTCTTTGCCTTTTTTTTTTTTTTTTTTAACCAATACTTTGAACTTTTTCAAAGGCAAGTTTCTCCCACAAAGAAACTTGAAATAAATTGTTAAACCAGTGACAGGTTAGTAGTATGTTTCTTAATGTTAATAGCAATAGTATTAAGCTATCAACAATATCACTCATTTCTGATGGGTCAGGTAACTTAATTGCTTCCTTGGTACAAAGATTTATTTAAACCTAGTATGAAAGAATGCTGTCTGAGTGGTGTGGTCATCTCATTTTTGAACATTCTTGTAAAGAATCTTTCAGGAAATTATTATAGATATGTATTTTTCAACAGAAAGTTTAAAACCATTTTCACCTCATTTTTGAGCTAAGTTTACATGATGGTGGGATAAAGAGGCTGGTGATGCAAATTTCACTTGTGGAACAGGAAAAGAGGAAATTAGTGTCATAAAATATGGCCTTTAGTCTCTTCAGTCAGGTTTTGAAGATCATTATTTTTGATGTTATGTTTTTTTCGAATTAGCATTTTAATATTATATAGCTACTTTTAACTCTCCAACCATCTGTAACTAATTTCCTTTTCTCAAAAAATCCTGCTAACATCTGTTTATACACAATTGGAATTGCAAGCATGTAGAATATTACCTCAAACTTAATATTTGGCTAAAAGCTTGGGACTCTGGAATGATATTAAAATTAACTTGCAATTTATTATGCTCAGACATGGGTTTAGAAAAATGTATTGAGTTAAATAATATGTCTGTTGACATACTCTTAAATCTTCAAGACAGATTACTATCTAATTTAATTTTAGCCTTTTTAGATACTTACTGGTATAAAAAAGTAGTAATATCTAATATTCATCTTTGTTATACTAATATAAAGAATTTTCCAAAATGTAAAATATAGTTCAGCTTCTGTTTAATCTTTCTAATAATTCAGATTTATTTTGGTAATGTTTTAGTAATCTAAGAAAAAATCTCAAGAGAGAATATATATAGTGACTCAAGAACTGAACACAATTTTCTTTAGTTCTACAAAAATGGTTTATTTTATATGAAAGGATTCCTCTTTCGGGGATAAAAGTTTAAAACCAATGACAGGTCTATGGTAATGCACAGATATTACAAACTGGAAGTGGCCTGTGAGTTCTTGATCTCCAAAGTAACTAAACTGTAGAAACAAATCTTTCCCCCATAATTTCAGTTTGCATAGCCTAAACTGTAAAATGTACCACAGTAAAAATTCTTTACCAATGAATTTTAATTAGACTATATTGAGAGAAGCCTTGCTGAGAAGGACCTGTGGGTACTGGTGGATGAAAAACTGGACGTGAGCGGGTAACGTGCACTTGCAGCCCAGAAGGCCAACTGTATCGTGGCTGCATCAAAAGAAATGTGACCAGCTGTTTGAGGGAGGTGATTCAGCCCCTCTACTTGGCTCTGGTGAGACCTCACCTGGAGTGCTGTGTCCAGCTCTGGAGCCCTCAGCACAGGAAAGACACGAATCTGTTGGAGCAAGTCCAGAGGAGCACCTCTCCTGTGCAGGCAGGCTGAGAGAGTTGGGGTTGTTCACCCTGGATCAGAGAAGGCTCTGGGGAGACCTGAGCTACCTGATCGAGTTGAAATTGTCCCTGCTCATTGCTGGGTGTTTGACTAGATGACCAATAAAGGTCCCTTCCAACCCAACGTATTCTATGATTCTGATTCTATTCCTTTGAATGAATACTCAAAGCTGACTATGTATGTTCTTTCTCATCATAATATGACATATGAAGTGTCAAAAAAAGAAAAAAAAAAGAAGGAAAAGGTATTTTTACAGTTATGGAGGAGCGTAAAACTAGATGCTACTGGGGATTTTCTTGCATATCAAATGTACATCCTTGGTAGCAATGGAGTGTGATTAAGATGTGGAGATTCTTTCTAGTAAGCATTGGCACTTACATTTCTATTGGTGACAGACTGAGCCTACTGTGAATACATGGCATAGGTGCAGGCATAAGACAATGAAGATGACAATGTTTGTTCATGAGGTAGAAATTCAGTTAAATACTCCATGTTCTTTAACCTTGCCATAGTTTTGGATTTTTTAATGACCCTGCTGTTTCTGCTGTCACAAATTGTTTTTATCTGTGCTTGGTAAGACTATGATGATACTTTTTTTTTTTTTTTTTGGCCTTAATTTAGAAAAAGAGTTTGAATTCAATCTATAACTGAGTGATTGGTAGCTTGTGAAATTACACTGTGATCAAGTCAATGCAGGCATCAAAGCATACTTACTCTTGGATTAATAAATCTGCTGTACTGAAAAATCTTTTCAACTGTGATGTAATTTTTCATCTACATAATGTATTCACCCATTTGAGCATCTGCTCTTTATTTATTCATTCAAAAAATCAGCTTTTAGTTCTTAACTCCACAAAGATCAAGAATACTGACACTAGACATCTGTTCTTCAACCCTGTAACTAGACTCAGTAGTGATTTTTGTAGTTGTTCTTTCCTAAAATATCAGTGATCAAACTATCCACAACTAGACATTCTGCATATTGTTCTTGATCATGAGGGAAAAAGACAACAAACTATCTTGCATCTCTGTATTAGCTTTCAGATACAAAGGCCAACATTTTGCCAATATATGAGTGTATATATGAGTGGCCATAAAGGCAGTGTATATGTGAACATATTTAATTATTTTCATTTTACTGTCAGTGAGTGCACCCTTTTGTGAGTCATTGAACTTTGGATCATTCTTTTTTCTTCTGCCCTGATCATTCTCAGTCTGATCATGTTAAATACATCTCGAATTGGAGGAGGGGGAGAGGGCGAAATTCAAGCAAGTTCCCCTAATGAATGTCCCCTAACACTTCATCCTTAAAGTGCTGATATGGCTTTCTTCCTTTGAGCCCTCCCTAGGATGCTTAAAAATAAAGCACCTGCATGAAAAATGCTGTTAGGTTATTCTGCCTCTGTCTTAGTGTCTTTGGTGTTTTAAAAATGAAATAAATATTTGAATTTCCATCTGGGAAATCCATCAGGGATTTTTGGAGTCTTGTTTTTTAAGTCCTAGAAAACTTCTACTGACAATTCAAAATCCTTTGGAACTCCATCTGAAGAACTGCTGTTTAGGAGCCTTAAGCCTCTTAAAGGCTGTATGGCAATAGTATCTGAAAAGGTTTTGGTTTTCTGTTTTAGTACCAAATAAAATCCCTGGCAATATTTCCATTGATTTTTTTTTTTTCTTTTTCAGATGAAGGTCTCATTCTTTGTATGATGTGATTCAAACCACCCCCTTCCATTTTATCTGCTTTCTCTTCCTTCCTTTCACCTTTTGTCTTTTCTACTTCTCTGGTCTGTGGTCATTTTTTTGAACATGGGTAATAATCCCAAGAGTGATGCAAATCCCTCTTGAAGAATTCCATCCTGTGATTTTATTAAAGATTTGGTTTTTTTTTCAAATTGAAGTTTATCTCTAGCCTCCAGTATTGCAGAGGACTTATCATGACTGATCTATATTCTTGTTGATGAATTATGTTACCTCCTTTCATTGACTTGTATAGCATTCTGTGAGTAATTTCAAATATGCATTCTGTAAGTAATTTCAAGTATAGAGTAGAGTAATTCTAAATATATTTCTATAAAATCTGCATTAATGAGGTCCAAAAGGAGAATACTGCCTTCTGAGAATGTTATTTGTAGGCATGAGGTCACAGTAGGTGGTAGAGGAAAATAGGCGTCTTTAACAAGCAGTATTTCTTCCTTGGCTTCTCCGAAGACAGTACTTCCAATGCCATGGTTTCTTCCTCGTCATTAGAGGCAAAAGAACAAACTAGACTACTGAAATTAATAGGACTGAGTGCACATCTTAAAACACAATCAGTGCAAGAGTCTGCAATGAAAGAAGGCTGAACTAAATTACATTGCATTTGCCATAGACCAGGAGTGTACATGTGAACAGTGTAATACATGATAATGTATTCAGCTACAAGACCTGAGCCCTGATGTTGGTATGAAAGGAATGATTTTTTTTAACACTGTGCATTTCCTGTTTGTATCCTTCCTTGATATTTAATATATTACATTCATAATGAAAATATCTAAATGTAGTTGGTTTCTGAAAACCTAATATTAATGTAAATGGTCTACCCTCAAAATACATCTGATATTACAGATACAAGGACACCTGGACAACAGCTCGCTATACCTGTATTTGCTCTTAAAATGAGAGAATATAAAATGAGATTGTAATTTATTTGGCCAAATGTTGTAGAATCTCAGATGCACCAAAACCTAACTCTGTTTCTACACTGAAATCAATGGGAACCTATACCCTTTAAAAACTTAGTCCAGCTACATAGTGAAAATGTGTAATGGAGAACTATTATTAAGCTAACATTTTCATTCACCAAAATTGCTCAGTCATGATATCAGCTTTTCATGCACATCAGCAAAGTACAAATCTATGCACAACTTTAGTGTAATGCTGATGTGCAGGAATAAAGCTTAAGGAAAAAGACCCCACTGCAGCAGTACATATACTTGAGTACATTGGTTGAGTTAAAACTCTAGCAACTGCTTATGTGCTGAGTCAGAGCCTTAGAAATCAATACAAGTATCAACCAGCTTGTATAAACTGACATGGTCTTGTTGTCTGCATAGTCCTTCAGACTTAATTAGGCATGAATTGAATTGCAATGGTGTCTTTATCCCCATTCACTCGCACCACTTACCTCTGCATGGTGCCCATTGTGCTCTCTACTCATCATAACGTATCCCACTCTGACCATACCCTGCATGGGTATGCTGGGTTGGTATGGGGAAGAAGTCTCCAGAAATTGTAAGAAGATGTAAGGAAGTTGAGGGAAAAGTGGACTTTAGCTGGATGAGCTCAGTGATGAGTCAGGTTCCTATCTTATATCAAGAGTCTGTTTGTTAATATTTTGAATCAGGTAAGAAAAAATTTCAGTTTTTATACCCTCTTGTAATTTGAATGTGCTCTGACATATTAAAGTCTATTTTTTTATGTTTCTGAGCACATATTATGTGTATAAAGCTACATGTAAAATCAATCTTTCTGTTTCTTGATGTGAGTGAATATTTCCTCTTTTTGCTGTCTGTGTACTTCCTCTGGTATTTGTGAGCCTCTTTTCCTCTGTGTTATTTATTGTAGGAGAAAGATTGTCCATTAAGACTTCCTAGGCCAATTCAAAAGCTGTTATTTAGACTCCTGATTCCATTAGTGCTTACATCAGTTAAAGTGCCTTGAAGATCATGATGAACAGTACTCCCCACACCTGCACTCTGTTCTTTGAAAAACTACCATATGTAAACTCTGTTTTTTCCCCTCTGATGATAATTTTAGGTAGAGGATAAAATGGATGAAAGAGCTGAAGCACAGGAATGAGATAACATTGGCTGTATTGTATAATGCGGTACAGGCATGTCTGTTCAGCTACAGAAGGGCCTATATCCTTACTTGATAAAGTGGTCTGTGAGTGTACTATTTTTCAGAAAGGTATGGTGTGTAGGCAGAATAAATGGAACTCAAATGTGGTGAAAAGGATTGTGCATGTATATGAAAATGCAATTACTTTCCATGAATGCGGCAAGAGAAAGTTGAATACAGTGTGCTACACGAAGTCAATAGGACTAGTTTCTAGTGAGCTTATACTTTCTTTTATTTTGCTCATGTTGGAAGGAGAGGTTGACTTTGGATCTGATGTCCATGTCTCTCACCAAACTATATCTCTGATTAAAAAAAAAACCCAAAACAAAACAACAAAACAGGAAGGTTGACAGTGTCTAATTACATTCACAAGATCTACTATTCTACCTACTTACAAGTATTAAAAAAATCAAAAGTCCTAGTGAGTTTATCATGGCTTCTGATTAGAAAGTTCTAATTAAAAAGGAGGCAATATCATGAGATTTTGGTAACCAATTGTATAGTTCGAATACTGAATTCCATTACTGAGCTCTACTGAACACTAAGCAATATTCTCAGTCATCAGCTCTTAAATTCTGTAAGCCTGTGTACTTACTGTGCTCTGCAGTTTCCACCCTTGACCTTTTTCAGATTGGCCACTAACCCTAAAAATGCTCTTGCCAAAAATGCCTTCAGAAGTGTGGCATTTCAGGATGTTATACTGAGATCACCCCTGATGTCCTGGCCAACACCATCTCACTGTTCCCTGTGAAATGCCTGCCTGTTAATTTTCATCTCTTATATTTAGATTGATGCAAAGTCAGTGACTGTCTTGCTGGTCTCTTTCACAGTGTATAACAGAGTATGATCCTGGTTCAAGAATAAGGGTACACTGAATTATGGTAAAATAAATCACAATTATTAAGAATTAGGGCATAGCTTTTCAGTGGTGAGGTAGTCACATGATTTATAATGGATTCTTGAACCTTTGGGACTGAAAGGGGTTTTAAATTTAAATCATCTTTTTCTTCCTATGTTTTCTAATCAAGTGTATTCACGTGTTTTTGTTGGGCTTTTTTTTTGTGTTTTTTTTTGTTTGTTTCTTTTTAATTCCAGTCATTGTTCTTAATAAGGAAATTGTGCTAATTTCAGCTAGCACCTGAATTTAACTATGTATTACTAACATCATGCTGGAGGTCACAAATGACTTCAGATATCTATACTCCAGTGGGTTATTAAATTATGAAATGTCTCAGAATATTTTGTTCCTGCACACATCACTGGGTTGTCCCTTTAGGTTAGTAACATCCTGTGAGTGAAGACCTGGTGAGTACCCAGCTTGCTGCTCTGTGTGCAAGGGACAGACATCAAATCGTGCCTCTGAATCATCCTCCGAATCTTCCTCAGAATTGCATTCTGCTAGGAATAAATATTAGATGTTAAATAATTCCTAGGACCCATGCTACTGAGATGTAGCTTCTTATTGTAAGATTGCCTTACCTACTGGCATGAGGAAAAACTTCATTTCACTTGTGACATGGAATAATCAGTAACTAGAAGGTCCTATTACCCTACATGTATTTGTTGCAATTACACCTCAAGAATCACAGGAAAAGAATGGAATTCCTCCCTTTGGTCTTACGAAGAAGCATAATTTGATTATTTGATTATCATTAGCATGGTTCCTGAGGAAAAAAACCAAATCCATAAAAGATCTATCAGCGGTTTTTTTAGACAGAAAAGAAAATAACCACCTGGAGTAGAGCATCCTTAGACTCTCAATGATGTGGTGTTTGCAGGACTGATACTAAATTTCAGTATTCCGTTTTCTTTCTCACAGGAATAAATATCATTATTAACTCTCTGGTACTGGTGCTATATAGATAGTACCTTGCCGACACAGTTTGCATACTTTTGCATTTGAATATTCTTTACTCAGCCTTTTTTGAAAAATAAAATATTTAAAAGAATCAATTTATTTTAGTTCAGATATGCCAGTTAGAAGAATGCAGATGTAATCAACATTCCCCGTCTCCCTCTTCCTCCCCTCTCTTTCCAAAGAGGAGCAATATGTGCTGTAGTCAGCCTGATCACAGCTCACTGGGGTCTGACCATTTAGGAGAATAAGAGTCTATCGTGCCTGCTAGTACCTCTCTGAGTGCTGCAAAGGAACTGTATTGCCACAGTGCTATTATCTTCTTTGCTGAACAGCCCAGTATGTGAATCCCATGCTATATGTTGCTATCCTACCGGAGTTTCAGTTGAGAAAATTAAATGGATATGGTAATTTAACGGGAAACTGAAATGTCTGAGAAATGCTGAAAAGGGTCTATTTAGGCATGCGTTACTTTACAGTGGAATAGTGGCAGGTTTCAAGAAAGGATTCTCTCTCTATTAGAATGCAAATAAACACTGGTTTCCTCTAGAGCCCCCTGTCTAGCTATGGAATAATAACTCTAGACAAAAGCTGTATATTGTCATCTTTGACATTTTACTTTTATTATATGCTTAGTTTTTCCATAAATTATAACACTCTTCAATTAGGAGTAGATGTGTGTGCTGGTGAATCAGGTATTATTAATCAAAATCTCTTTAAACAGTCACTTATGAGAACAGGTATCAGTGCAATATGGAAAAGGGCATGATGAAGATAATATCTACAGTCTAAAAGACACCATTTAGCAGGATGCCATTTTAAACAAGGTGTTAAGAGAGGTAATGTAGGTGTGTGTGTTAAGCATTGTGGCAGAAATTGAGTTCATAATGATACGAGCTTTGATGAGCTGGCTTAAAGGTTGAAGAAGATATAATAAGCCAAACTGACAACTGAACATTTTTATGCAACTTCTTATAACTGTAATATGAGAGAGAAGTGGAAGGGAAGAAGAAGAGAAAAAAGAAGGGGGATAGGGGGTGGAGGGTAAGGAGGGGAAGAGAGAGAGAGAGAGAGAGAACTAATAAACCCAAAAACCCCATACTGAATATGTGAGATACTCAAACATGCCATTCTAGACACTCAGCTGCACTGGCACAATCTTCATGAGCTGAGGAAGTAGAAAGTGAAAATATGACTCGTAACCAGTACTAGACCTCTGCTAAGGACCTTCGTCTAGTGGGTGACCCACCACTGGGAGAGGGGAGGTGTTTTTAAAGCAGTCTGTTCTGACTTCAACCAGATTTCACTGGCTCTCATAGGCTGTACAGCTGCTGAACTTTAGCCTGGCGTCTTCCTTACCAAATGCAGTGGCTGTGGTCCCAGATCTTTACTGCTAACTTCTTGTTAGGCGGATAACAAGAAGTTGTCCTCAGGTAGCCAGTCTGTTGGTTTTTAGTTGCTTTGCATCATCAGGGTATGTTAGTACCACAATATAGGTTAGAATACTAAAAAGAGTGATTACAGTTACATATTTTTAAATCAGGCATTTCAATGAAAAACTCTTTCTTTAGCTCTGTATTTTTTTCACTGTGATAAACATTATACGCTGATCCCAACTCGATTTTGTGAGGATTTTAATTTCTTTCTATTTGTCTGTGAC
Source organism: Podiceps cristatus (assembly GCA_000699545.1). NCBI lineage: Eukaryota > Metazoa > Chordata > Aves > Podicipediformes > Podicipedidae > Podiceps > Podiceps cristatus. The sequence goes on from KL281738.1 coordinate 23,490, forward strand.
AACAGCCATCTAGAAAACCCTTGTTATTTCTTTGTAAAGGGGCTTCTGGTTTGGTCCATATGGGTTTGCTGGTAAAGAATTCATTTAAACTCTATCTCTGTGGCCCTATTACACCTAACATCGTGTTCATTGGTGTAGTGGCACATTTACATCTTGTATATTGGGAACAATCAAAAGATTTCTTTGTTGACACACTGGTTAACCTGTGAGTTTGAGTTCAGTCATTCTGCTTTGTATGCACAGGAAAATCCTATTTATGAGATTAGCAGACAGATTAGCATCTTTGAAATTCTCTATTTATCCATTGATGAGGGTTTAGCACTCATAATTTCCCAGCGTTCTCCTTACAATATGTCCCAAACTCCAGCTGTAGAGACTTGTTCTCAAAGTATGTATCTAAGCAGTTCAGATCCAGAAGTCTTTAGCCAAGATTTCCAGAAAGATTAACAATTAATCAATGATGAAAAGTTCTATTCTGTGGGGTTTGTTTCATGCAGACTAACTAGATTCAAATGTCACTTAGTTGCTTAAATATCTTCACAAGGGAGTTAAAATCTGAAATATTTTTGCAGATCTGAAACTGAACAGGGACTATAATTATCATTTTATATAGCCCAACAAACCTGTATGTTTTTTACAATATATATACATACGTATATATAAACATAGTGTAATATCTTAAATCAATATATCTACAAAAAATGCCAGTAAGAGAAAATTATACTGGGGGTGTGTGTGCTTGATTTTACTTGTATGAAGGTTTAGTACATATATTCACCAGAATGAATAACACTTTCTTCCCAATCTGCTACAAATTGGAACCTGGTGGTTGTCAACAGCCTTTAATGAAATTCAGTCCTGGGCTTAGGATCACTCCTGAGCCTATGTAAGCCCTCCAGCAGCTTTTAAGTGGAGGATTGGATCTGTGCTCTTAACTCCCTTAGCAGAATGGAGCTGAGTGCCAAATCACCCTGCAGATTTGGGAGAGCTTCCCAATGAAAGGGGGAGTAGCTGATTAGTGGGGAAAGCAAAATATCCTTGAGTACAGAGAATGTCAGTTGCCAAGAAAACTTAATCCACTTCACTGTCAATAGTAACAATGCTGGAATGACTCTGCTAAGGCTCTGCTAAGACTTCATGTCTTGAAAATCAGGTTTCAAGCAAGCAGAGAACTTGAACACCGTGTCCTAATTTTAGTTTTGCACAGGCAGGGTGGGTTCAGCTCTCAGATACTGAAGAGGACCTTAAATATTTCCACTCCTCTTAACTTATTAGAAAATACACACACTAATACAAAGTAGTTTATCTTCACCTTTATGTTTATCCTGTAGCAGATCACATTGTAAAATTCATGTAAGAACCTGGTTGTTTCATTTTGAAAAAAATTTTAATCGTAGGATTAGATGTTTTTCTGTGGTTATGTGTACTTGTCTCAGTTCACGTATATGCCTCACACAGTGTTAGGCTGAGGTGGTTTAAGGCTTTTCACTGCAGCCCTCCTGTCTTCCTGGAAGACCAATAGACTTCTGCTGTACAAGGTGTGAATGAGGTATTGATTCTGAGGGGATCAAAGCCTTTGGGGTGTTTCATAAATCAGCAAAACTTAGATGAATCAACAAAGTTTTTATGGCTGGAAGACCTCAAAACAGAAGTTACTCACTTTCCATGAGATCTGTTTTAAAGAGATAAGATCAATGCCAATCTTAATAGAAAATCTAAGGACTGTGGGTGAAATTATGGTTCACTGCCACCAGCAGCGCCAAGAATTGACCTGTGTCAGGCTTGATGATAACACTCAACTGTTAAACTTTAATTTAATCTAATCTGCCATTTCGGTTTACCATAATAGTTTATAATCCCTAGTGATCTCCTTAATAGTGTCTAATATAATTATGATTTATGTCATTGTGGCTGTCATTACCAGTGATTCATTTATGCTTCATATAAAACATCGCCTGAGTTCTCTCAAGCTAGTACACAAGTCCCTTAGGAAGTAGTCACATACCTGAATATCAAAGTTCAGCTGTATAAGGCTTGGAGTAACAAGTTTCATTAAGAGTATATTTAGGTTTGCACAACTTGATTACTGGGCATAGTTGTCTTACATCATTCTTATAACTGTACCTTAAAACTCCAATTACCAACTAAATATTTATTGGGATGTTGGCATTTTCCATGCTGCCAGATGAATGTCTAGGAAGATGTAGATGCCTCAACACACCAGAAGCTTAATTAGCTGGTAATTTCCATTGCACCAAAGTGCGATAATATCGACTCAATGAATAAGAATGTATTTGCAGAGAATGCTAGAAATGAGTTTTATGTTCTCTTATACTGTGAGAGAAGCCTCTTTACAAGGCGGACACATCCTAGGGGAGTGGAAGGAATGCTGCTCTTCAAATGCAACAGTGAGTTATCTGGCCATTGAGAAAGCATGAAAGACTGGAGTGCATCAGCTTTTGCTTTAGTTTAAGTACACATTTAAACCTGGAATACAGATGGTTTCCTCACATGGAAGTTTATTACTTTTGTTGTATAATCTTTTTCAGCACAACATTTACTTCAGTCATTAAATAGTTGAAAATAATAGTTGTTTTCTGTCTGGTTGTGTCCCTAGCTCAGGCTTCATGGTCCTATGTCCTGTCTAACAGTGGTACACAGTGTTATATTGGTCACTAGCCATGCTATCTGAATAATTGAATTTGAGAGACTGATACAGTTTTGAATGAAACTAATGGTTTGTGGCTACTGGAAGCTAGAGACAGAGGTCAACTCTGTTTGTGCAGCTGACCTTAGAAAATCCATGGGTCCTTCAGGAGTCTTTCAAGGCAGCAGAAGAGGCAGTCTGTGCCAGCAGGAAGGAAACATCATGGATCTGGTACTGAATGTCATTATTATCAATGTATGTGTATCTCTTTCTCTGTATAGATACATTACCTTCTGTTCTCATTCATTCTCAATATTAACTTCGATTTTAACTCTTCTCTGAATTTATTCACACTCACCATAAACCCGTCATTTGGAAAGCTAAAATAATCCAGACAGGGAAGAAGAATGTACCAAATGACTGATATATCCAATTAAGCCTTCTCTGTGGAGATATGAGGTACTCAAAATGTAATGCTGGTAATCTGTCCACAGAGCAGAACTTAGTTATATGAAATATTATTTTAATAAATGAATTCATCTAGGGAACCCTTGATCTACTGACAAACTTCCCCCCCCTCCCTTTTTTTTTTTTTTTTTTTTTTTTCCTGGCGGCAGGGAGGGGCATTAACAGGAAATAAGGTTGAAAAACATCATTCCTATTTAATACATTCTCATACATTCCTCACTGGGCTTAAAATAACAGCTTGTTATATTATTTTTATAGGAACTTAATTTTCTCATGAGTTGTTGCTTCCCTTTTCTCCCGCTCCACAGCTTTTAATTTCCATAGAAAAAAGGTGAAACTTCACAGGTTTCTCATGTTCCTTTCAAGCTAGGCATGTTCTGTCTTTGCACTCTCTGTGAAGAATGTCTTGAAGATCTCAGATAACTTAAGAATTCATTAGTCTTCAGTAGGTGTGTGTGATCCAGATAAGTGCATATAGAGCTGCTACTGTGAAGAATGAGACAGACACCTGTGCCGTTGGCTTGCAATTACTAGTTAGATGGTGTGGAGAGGGTAAGACTTAATTACTGTGTTGCAGGAAAACTGGCCTTTGAAAAATGATTTATTTTGGTTCTTCACGAAAATCAGTCCTTTCAGGTAAAAAAAAAATAAATAAATTGAAAAACATATTAGAAAAAAGAATTATTCTGGATTTTCCTTTGGAATGGAACTTCTTGTGTTATGCCTAGGCAGCCACCAAAGACTCACTAGGTTTCCCCAAATTCATGGCAAAAGCCCCAAAGCAAGGCACAGCTGTAGCTACCCATGGAGTAAGAACCTACATATCCCGAGGAAAGCAGTTTTAAAACTCTAATGTGGGACTGCTGAGCACTGACTACCTGTAGGAGTCGAGGTCTGTGGAGACACGCACACAAAGCTGGCGGCTGCTACGTGTCATGCACCTCTGGTTGCTTGGTGAATGCTGGTGAATGTGATGCTTGTTCCAAGCTCATGCTATGAAAGTTGCAGAGCTCTCATTCATTAAAGAAAACCTTAAAGTCATGAAGCCCTGGAGTTCTGAGTCAATCCTCTTGTCAAGACTGTGGCCTTGCTAGTTAACTGGGTTGGACTACATTTTTCAACACCCAAGCCACTGAGGGAAGGTCAGTTCACAGAACCACACTAAAGAAAGTCTGAAGTAAAGCAGCCTGAAATGCCTTAGTGTGGATTTCACTCCATCAGTACATGATGTGGATTTTGCCAAAAAGGCAAATCAGACTTGACCCTGTTGGGTTTTACAATTCCATTCATTTGGTATAAGGAATTCCTTGGTAAACTGAAAACCACCACCATCCAAAGTACTTCTTGCAGAGGGTCAGAATTAAACAGTATTTTGTGATAGCAGTTTTAGGGATTATTACAGAAGTAAATGTTTCAGATCCAAGTGTTAACTGTGTACAGGGACTACAGGGAAACCATTTAACTGTGGTAGGAGGATTTGAGATTATGATTTTTCCCTTTTAATTTTAGCAATTGGCTAGGTGTGTGATCTAAACCAGTAATCCCATCTCATAAATAAACACCTACACAAAGTTTTGTGGTTTAACTCATCTCATCCTTATTTATAGCTTAATTCTCAACTTCCAGTTCAAACTGATGTAGATTTACAGCTTCTATTGAAAGTGATGTGGATATTAAATAAAAAAAAATAGAATAAATGGACAGCATAGGAAATAGAAGTGATATTTAGCACAAAGAATTATCATTTTCACTATGAATATCTTCTTTGATAACTACTGTTCTTCAGCTCTTCTAACAACAGGTTTAGTACCTCATAGAAAAAATTAAGAGTGGAAAGATGCTTGTTGGACAGAGGATGACCACTGAAATAGTCTCTTTACAATTGGCTGTTGTTGGTAGCCTCTTTCTGTTATGAAGGAATTCCTTTCCATTTTTCCTTAATTTTCCCTCTTACTCATGAGGCCACTTAACATATATTAATAATACTTGCAAACAAATGGGGAAAAACATTCTTATGCAGTGGAATTAAGTTGTCTTCTTCATTTTCTAATAATTTATGGAATTCTGTATTGATTGGACATTAAATATTTTATCGTCATTTGATATATGCTGGTATGTCCTCAAGAAGAGGATTATTTGCCTGAATGGATGTTTATTCTTGTTAATCTAACTAACTGTACTGTCTAAAGTAATGTACTTCTCTATTTTCTCCCTATCCATGCACTTACTTTCAATTTAATGTGAAAAAGAGAAATAAAAAGTGCATGAAGTTGACTATAGCTGCACTTGTAAATAATTTAGAAGATAATAATTAGAGAATAATTCATAACTTAATTCAGTTCTCAGAACACTCTAGCATACAGAACTTTGGTGAAAAATCCTCCCTCCCAACTCCTATCATTTTTTATATATTTATGTGAGAAATATGATGGACCTAAGCTGAAAATACCGTTACTTCATTTTCATCCGAGTACACAACATTTGTAGTTCTGACCTAGAAATTGGAACAGCTATTGCTTGCCCGGGCAGCTCGAGTGTTTGTGTAAAAAGAGCTTAATACTTAAAAAAAAAAGCTTTTTTTTTTTTTTTTTTTTTTTTTAAATCTTTAAAAAGGCTTTATAATGTATGTATGTATCTGGTTTTGAAGTTGCATTTAAATATAATCTATTTAATGCAACATAAAAAAATGACTGTAAGATAAGAGTCAAAATTCTACTACTTTAAATTCTTTGTTTATGAAATATCCACTTGCTTCATTGCCAGGGAAATAAGAAATAGGACCTCCTTTCACTCTGAAGAATATTTATGCAGCTGTTTCTAAACTGTGTTTTATGACCATTATTTTTATCATTTGGATGCCCTGTTGGTCGTCCAGTGAGTCATACTTCCCTTATTTCACTCTCAAAATGCCTTTGTTTTGGAAACATTCATGTTGAACAAGGAATTACTGGTATCACGACTTAGATGAGAAACTTTTAAACCTCTAATATGAAATGTAGCTTCTCTTCATTGCCTCTCCTCCCTCAAAGCACACACAAGTCTTGATTTCCATACAAACAGCTAACTATCAGGACAAATCCCTTTGATATATGCCCAGAATTATTGCCACTGATGAAGGGATTTATCAAACACAAGGAGGAACAAATTAATCTCAAACAATCCTTTCTTGTTATAAACATGTATCTGCAGATATGCAACTTTTTTCTATTACATTGATTTGAGAATTCAGACAATAATGTTCTCTGACAAAAAAAAATCACTACTTGTGAAAAGGCAAAATGACAATCAGTTACCTTTATGAGTCATTTTAGGAGTAGGAGAATCTTTCTTGAGGGAGTCTTGCAAACTGTTGTCAGATGTTGGTAGTGGGGCATTTTTGGTAAAAGAATAAAATAAAGATGACATGTGGAATAGCAGTCATTTATTTAACTTTTTCTTTTAGGGAAATATAAAAATGTAATCAATAGCTATAATCATGTTAAAAAAAGAAGTAAAAAACACAACCCACACCTAAATTACGTTTATTCTACTCCAATATTAGTATTGTGTATTTACACACAACTCTTGCTGTAAGGTTTTCATTTGAATTCTTGTCCAGTCTTTTTATCTTCTTTTTTTTCATGACTTTATTCCTTCAATGGTCAGATTTATATTTTTGCTTTATTTTTCTGTGGTAAACATTTTAATGCTTTTTTTTTCTTTGTACTTCAAATTCTATCTTCCCATCTTTTAACCTGTTTCTTGTTTTTTTTTTTTTTTTTTTTTTTTTTCCTATATATCTCTTTTTGCTTCTTGTATTTACTAACCTCCCTATTTTGCCCATGGTATTCAGCATATTTTATTTATACAAAGGTCCTTTTTTCTTCTGTGCCAATTTTGCACAAGATGAGAAGGTGTTCTTTTCTTGTACTGATTCCTGAAATAAACTGAACATATTAGAGCAATCATTTGAAAAAAAACCTGGTACTTAAGATAAAGAAGATCTTGACTTTAATCAGAACTATGCCTGAGCCCCTAATCTACAGTCAATACATTTTGGTAAAATGATTTCCTCTACTTCTTTTAGAACAGCTTTTGGCTTTCCAGTAGCCATGGATAATGACTGTCTATAACCTTAAATTGATACTTATAGACTGGAAATCTCAGAATACCGAATAGATTTCTCAATGCGTATCTGAAGTGGATATGAGCTGAAAGCTTGTATCAGTCTCTAATGTGGCTGAGAAAATGCACATTAGTGGTATGTGAGCATTAGGTTTAGTGCCCAATTAATCTGGGCCTTCTAGATGTTTTTCTTTACAAAAGAAAGTTGTATTTTGATGATCCGAAACATCTGCTTTTAGGCTGGTCAGCATGGTCTTCAAAAACTAATCTTTGGTAAGCACAACTCTTCCCATGAAGTGCTATGGGGTTTCAGCTAATGCATCCAGCAGGTGCAAGAGTGTCTGCCACTGAATGCCTTCCTGCTCCTGTATTTTCTGATGTTCACCATCACGACTTCTCTACTAAACAGCTGAGCATGAAACAAAGAGCACTGAAAAATGCTTTTGCATGGTGCCTGAAAGATATGCTTTTGGGTAGGTTTGCACTGCTTTTGTTTGCTTTAGGGCTCAATATGCAGAAGGGACGAGGACAATGCCGGAATTGGAGATGATATTCAGAATTAGAGGACAGGGGATGAAGGAGGAGGAAGAAGCATGGTTCACTGGCTACAGAAGGCTGCAAGAGCCTCACAGAAATTGATTTAGACAAAACATTTCATTTCACCTTCCTCTACAGGAACATCTTATAACCATTGCCTGTCTGATTCCTATCCTTCAGCACCCACTAACTGTTTTGGAGATCTTTGGTCTGTTTTAACTCTGAAAGTCTCATTATGGAATTGCATGAAGAAGAACAATTAATTTATTTCCTCCTTCACGTTTCTGAGGAACCAGGAAGGAACCCCGGGGAAAGGAGTTACACGAGCAACAGCAGCTATGCTTCCTTCTGACTTACGGGGGCCACAGAAAAGCACTGCCCTTGCAGCTTTTCAGATTGTCACCCTGATGAAATAGACAGAAGAGTTTAAAAACTGACATTCTTTAGGCCTTCATTGCTTACCAAAGAACTAGTCAACAATTTTTAATTTTTTTTTTAAAGTTCAATCCAATGAAGAAGCCTTCTTTTCACATTTATAGTGCCTTTCTTCTGTTACAAAAAGAAAAAAAGTGTTTTTCTTTAAATAAATAACACAAAAGTTAGGAACGAAGTCACTATTTGAAAACTCAGTAGTTCTGTATTTTCTTTTTCATATTGAACCCTGAAGTACCACTCCTTTAATTTCATTTTAAAAGCTGCTATATGCTTGGGAGCTACACTACTCCTTCACAGATCCTTCCTTGACAAAGTCGCCATTCCTCAATTCATTTCCTACACAGACTGCTCTCTCAGAAATAAGCAGAACCCTGAATTTAATAATCAAAATGCTAAGTTTAGCTTCTTACCTCTAAGTCTATATTACTATCAATGGGTTATCTCTGAAGAGATTAGAACCTTCTTGTGAGATAAAATGAGAATCAACCAAAGGTCTCTAAATCACAAAAAGTAACAAATGATCTAGAACTAAAGCAATTAATAGATTATTTTAGATCATCTATTCATAGTAATTATATAAATGACATGAAATGTGTGTACAATTAACAATTTCTCTAATTCATGAAAAACTTTATTTGAGTTTGATTAACCAAATCTACCAGCCATTGTTCAGTATATAGTTTCTAATACGAAGAGTATTATGCCTTACATGGTTTTTATACTCCGTATAAATAGGTAGATATGATAAATCTAAAAAGAAAATAATGTAATTATGCTACAGGTGGTAGTGAGGGACAACTAACTATTACAAATATTCCCAGAGAATTACACTCTGCCAAAAAAAAAAAAAAAATCTCTGAATTATGGGTAAAAATCCAAATAATTGAGTCGTGTTAAAATTAAAATTTTTGAAATTTTGTTAAAATTTTGGAAATGATCTTTCATATCTACTGAAAAGCACCAGTAATATGGCCCTCAAATATGTGATAATTCTGTGACCTCTCCTGATTTTGTAATCTGTACTAGAGAATTGCCTTGAAATAACTTTTACTGCAGCTTGTTTGTGGCAAAAGGATGGCCTCCTTCATTGTAGCTCTCAGGATATTTGCTTAAATAAAAGCTGCCATGTCACAGAGTAAGCCACAAGCTACGGAGAACACAGTGGTACCAACCCCTTATGAAAGGGGGACCACTGGGTTGTTGCACACCATTTCAGAGAAGTGTGTTGACAAGTTTCACCCTTCATGTTCTTCCTTCCAGCTTCAGGAAGCATTTTGTCTGAATCTGCAACTAGACTTACATCCATAATGCTCTTTACAGCTGAGATCCCCTGCACATCTTTGCCATGCAGAGCTACACTCTAAGTTACAGCCTAACATCATTGTAATGAATTCTTTCTTAAACAATACACAGCATGGTATGTTACCGATTTTTTCTTGCAATCTACTTATATGTTGATACAGTAACTGTAAAGTCAGTAGAGCTCCTGGTGAAAGAAAGGAAGAAATCTGAGTCTGACTTTATTGCTGTAGAACTAGATAAGAGCCAGTTAAATACATAAGTCTTCTGTTTGACTGACTAATATCAAGAGAAAATAGTAAATCATTCAAAATAAACATGAGGAATTTCTTATGGGGCAGTGTTAATTGCTCACAGTATTAATTAAAAATTATGTGGAAAATAATCTTACCCATTCTAAGACATCTCTGGGAATCCTGATTCAAGGATTCTGAGATCTAGATTTGTGTAATTTTTGTTTTTAAGGATCATATTTCTCAATAGCATATTGTATCACTTATAATGGAAACTTGGTAACATCGTTTTAGAAACGGCTAAACACAGTGGATATTATCAACAAAATCCTGCTGCTGCTGATGGAAAGTAGAGATTTTCTTCCTCTCTGAATCTTCAGAAACATGACAAAATATCCTAGTATAGCCAAACTAAACGTCTGATCCTAAATTGCTCATGTCATGTCTTACCTAAAGATTGTGCTGAGGTTCAAGTCCCATATTTGAGTCAGAATTTCTCAATGTCCATGGACATGTGCAGATTTTTTATCTTGAAAAATACCGGCTGACATTGGCTGCTCCCATCAATCTCATTGTAGGACTGAGACCCCAAACTTGTGTCTGTGTCCACACCTAAATTTCCACAAGTCAGTTTAGAATAACCATTTTGATTCACAGCTATCTTTGCTCTCATCTACTGTGAAGCCCAACTTGCTTCCCTATTCCGGTGTATCAAATATAGTGCTGCTAGGATTACCTCTTACCATATCTCTTCCCGTTTTTTTTTCAGTCTTCACTGACTTTCAGTTTCCTTTTACATCAAGTTCAATCTCATGCTTTGCCTTCAACATTTCATCTATTTTTTTTTCTCATTTACCATCTCTTACCTATAGCTCCTTGCACTGAAGAGTCTAAATGCTTCTTAAGTAAGCAAGATCTGTGTAATATGTGACCTATGAATAATTAAAGCTTCTCACTAAGTTTCAGTTCACGTTTGTATTATGGTGCTAGTAGTAATGACACTCAGTTTAAAAAGTGCATTGAAATCTATGAAATAGACTGTAATACTTATTATTTAATAGATAATTTCAGTTGTAAGATATACTATTAGTCTTGTTCTATTCAGGTTTGTATACAAAAAGACCTAGATGAGAATAGAATCCCTTAATCAATGAATTTCACAATTTCTTGTTTTTTTTTTTTTTCAAGTTTGTTTTTTCTTGTTATGCCCAGCTCTCATAGCAAATGATCAGTGAACACTTGGACACTGAGGGTACTAAGATTTCCCAAAATAAAGTCTTTGAAGACCTAAAAGTGAACAATAAAAAAATCCACTATTTTTTGAGTGAGGAAGTCACTCTTCATTATCTAAGTCTAACAAGAGGCTGGTTGCGTAGAGGATCATGCTTCCTTGAAGAAGTAATCAGGAACTTCATCCAGGATTTTGTAGATCACAACAGTCTTGTGTTGAGTATTTTTCCCTCAAAAGGCTTGACATTCTGCATATTTGTAGTGACACTCTTATGGTACTTATATTCTCAAAGGACATCTGTGTTGTTAGCTGGGATTGGCAGTACTGCTAGACACTGGAGTCTCAGATCACGTCAAGGAACTGGGAAATTCAGTTAACAAATTGCAAGCACCTGATTTCAAAGTTGGGTATGCGTAGCTATGCTAGAGAGCTGAACCTTCTGTCTGGTCCTCTGAAATCAACACTTCACCAAGACAAGTTACCGTTTCCCCACATTTGGATGATGCAAACATTTCTTTCATGCATTTAATTTCTTTTCTGATCCTAGAGGAATGTGTATATTTTCATAAAGTATGGTTAGTGGACCACAAAGTAGAAAAAAAAACCCAAAGTGTTTTCCTTTCCTCCTAAAAAACAGTGCTATTTTGTGAAGAGTTTTAACTGTAAAAACACATTACCCACTTCAGTTCTCATGTGAGGTATCAACCATGCTCTGCTTGCCAGTTTCTTTAGACAGCAAAGTTTATGGTATTGAGAAATACCACCTATTCAGATACAGCTCTGGTGCTAAGGACACTATACAAGGGCTTCATAAAAGAAGAATAATAAGAGGAGAAGGATCAGGAGAGGAATCGAACCTGCAGTGAACTAACTATGACACACAGAAAAATAGAACTTTTTTTCCCCTGTTTTTCTAAAATGAAAAACAACATTTCATGACAAAAAACTTCGTCATTTTTAAATGTGGGGTTTAAAACCCTACAAAGTTTTAAAATGTTTGTGTTAAGTTTTCCAATATGCAATTACGGTTAAATAGTTAAAAATATTTTTAAGTATAGTTAAACTGTGCTGTTTCCAATTTCCTCTGCATATCAAGTAAGTATGTTTTTCAACACACACATGTCTCTGAAAGTTATTACCTTCAGTAACGTTTTGTTGATTTCTACACTGAACTGACTTCACAAATGCAATACCGTATGGGCCATAAGTCTTCAGGGAGGTGACATGTCCCAGGTCAATATTATGTATGCAAAACATTTGCACAATTGACCAGAATGAGTCCTCTGGTCCCCTTATGGCATCTTAAAAACCTTTTACTGCATATCTACACAGCTGGCCAAAGCATCTCTGAAGCCAGGGTTGTTAACTGAGTCAGTAATTACTAGTTTAAAAAGTCATTAAGTAAAAGCTATCTGAGCTTTCAGAGCAATTAAATTTTGTCCTTTGCATGCAAGTTCTACATGAGATTTTGAGCAGCGCAATGTCTCATAATAGTTAGCAGTACTGATTTTGATTTATTACCATAGAATAATATGTGTACTTTGAGTAAGGACTATCCTGATCCTTGAACAAACCCAGTGCTGTTTTCATCAATGGTTAATGGTTCACACAATTACTGAACTGAATGTTATAAAAAGCTTCTTCACTGGCTTCGCTGAAGAATAGTCTGACCAATGCATATGAAGTGTATGACATTTAATACAAATGGACAACTGGAGCGAGAGCAAAAGTAATACCTAATCCCTTCCCCTTGTAAAAGCTGAGAAAAATCAGAAGAGAGATCCAAGACTGAGATGAATGCATTTTATCTTGTCTTACTGTATTACAGCTGAGGGGATCCTCAATCAGTTCATGAAATTGAACCTACAGGGTTATCTTTTATGTAGAAACCGCTACTGTTAATAGAAGTTGTATCTGTAGTTATATTAACCAGTTTTATGGGCCTAAAATAATATCACCTGATATTTTATTCAAAAAGATAGATATTTTTAAGGGTAAACTGTCTTGTCCCTTCTGTAACGGATGAATTTAGTAGATTAATTTCTTGAGTTACAAGCATTCTTGTTTTGTTATAGATTATATAATTATTTTGCAAGGTCATCCCTGACTTAAATATTCAGTTTATAGATGTTATATCAGGTTAAGTGATAGAGCTTCTAAAAACCTTGAACAGGATGAACTCATTTACAGAATTTATAGAATTTACAATATATTTGTGAACTATATTGTGGAATTTGTTGCCTTCCAAAGCTGTATTTCTCTCACAGTTTTTCAAGTTTTCAGTACCTTAAACCATGTAATTAGAATCGCACAACTTAAAATCATTGCTCTTGTGTACCGATAGACTTTTTATTTTTTCTTAACCAAACCTTCTTCTTTTAAGAAGTTCTTATAAACTCTGCAAATTGTTAAAGAAAGCTCCTTTTAAACACTGTTTTCAGACATCTTGTTTCATTCAGATCCAACATTCTAAATGTGTTTGTCCTGGTTTCAGCCAGGATGGAGCTAGATTTGTCTTCAGCAGCTCTTGTGTTTTGGATTTAGTGTGTGAAAAAGGGTGACAGCACGCTGCTGCTGTTTGTTGCTGCTAAACGATCAAGGACATTTTGCAGTTTCCCAGATTTTGCTGATGTGCAGGTGCAAAAACCTGGGAGGGGCACAGCCAGAATAGTTGATCTAAACTGGCCAAAGAGAGTTTTCCATACCATAGACGTCATGGCAGGTATAAGTGGGGGTCGGCCAGTGGCCCCCTTCACATTCATTTTGGTTTGGTTCATGTCCTGTTCATTTTCCCTTCTTGTTCCCTTCTTGTTCAATTCCCTTCTTGTTCAATTCCCTTCTTGTTCCCTTCCCTTCCCTTCCCTTCCCTTC
>KL281739.1:7568-28019 GCA_000699545.1 Podiceps cristatus
GGAAGATGATCGCTCGCTCATACCAGGCACAACAAAAGCCGAAGGCACCATGTCCCTGCAGAAAAACTGGCTTGAAGGAGATAACAATAGTGAATTGCATAGAAACTACTTCGCTCCAGTCCTCTTTGCCTGCAGTTGCATTGAAAACAAGGTGATGACATCATCTTGCTCTGCCAATACAGAATTTAGGCAAAGCTGCTCACAGACTTGTTTTCTGAATTTTTTGTTGTGAGTTTTTTTGGGGGGAGAGGGAGATGTCTTCCTGTGTTTCTACAGTCTCTTCTGTTTTTGTTTGACTGCTGTTTGTGTACTTGCTAAATACTAATTTAAAAGAAACATCACTGGTTGTTCATAGGTGTTCCAGCTAGTTTCGGTGGAGATGCCACAGTGGTAGTGACCCGTTGCCAAGGACAGCTCATGCCTCTGTCTTGCAGCTCTAGAGAGAAGTGATGATTAATGGTAGGGCTTGACAGAGAGGAGATAAGGCTTAGAGGAAGTCAGTGACTTTTAGGATTGATATCAAAGTTGTAGTTAAGATAGATATGTTACGATGATCTCTGCTCAGCCCCCACTCCTGCTAAAATAAAAGAGGAAAAGGCAGATTTATGCTGACTGAAAATGTTCACAATTTTGTGCCGGTTTGTAGGGTTTTTCTTCATAGTCGATCTTGCTGTGTGAGTTCTGGGAAAAGAGAAAGTCTTTGTTGTTGCCATACTCTAAAAACCAAGCCAAACCCTCACTTATTTCTGTTTCAATTAATAAAAGCAAAACCCCCAACAAAACAAACAAACCTCGCACAACCCCCCAAACATTTCCCCTCAGCCCCTCCCTTAAAACAATATTAGGTTTGTGGTGTTTCCCCTTCCTCTCTTCAGTTTATGAAGAGGGTTAAAGTATTTTTTTAATGCTATGTTTGGATAGTCTTGTGAAGCTTTCTGACACAGGTTTACCAATCGCTTGGAAAAATTTAAGTACGTGTTTATGGCTAATAAAGGCTTGAAAGGTATTGATGTCTCATTGTGTCCATCTGAAACTCCTTGGGGCATACCTACTCACCTCTCCCAGGGGAGCTGTGCACCCGTCCCAAGTCTTTGGGGTATTCATCTGAAGCAGGCTGCCAGGCTGAATGAGTCTGATCTTTCCCAGTCGTGTTGTCGTCGGAAGTTATACCTTGTTTCTAAAAACTGTCTTTAGAGTGATGAAAAATTCTGTAAGGTTTTGAAACGCAGGTCAGTGGTTATAAGTTAGTGGGAGATGAGGTTGCCAAGCAGAATGGGGCCAGGAACTTATCCTGTGTGGTTCCAGGGGGCGACCGGCTAATCAGTAATTTTAACTCGGCAGAGTGTTGAATTGCCCTTAAGCATGTTCTTACAGCTCAGACTGTGAGTAGTAGCTCTGTGGCAGGAGCTGTTTGTTCCATGACTCGATGTGTTTTTGTTAAATTAGGGTCAGAGTCTGTAGCCTTGTGCCAGAAAGAAGTCCTAAAGTTATACTTAAAATTCTAATCAATAGAATACCTGCTGGTTGGCCAGCATTAAAGCCACGTCAGCATTGCTAAGGGTGGTTTGGGAGCAGCTGCAGTTGGAGAAATGAATGTCTTGCTAAGAGGATGTGGGTGTATGGCGATAATGCACACCCTGGTCTAACAAGGGCCTGTAGCAAAGCCAAGGGCACGGGTGCCCTGTGTGCGAGCAGTACGGCACACCCTGCTTTCGGGGCGCCCCCAAGGGCTGAGCAGATATGATGAGTATTGCTGGGCCAGAGATTTGCCGCTTCTGTTGGAGCGCAAACTAAGTCTACTCTGTCCCTCACTGTGCTGGAGCAGAGGTTTGGAAGGGCTGTGGGGCCAAGCACCTCTGCTTCCCTCCCATCCCAGCAGAAGAGTGGCATTAACTCCGCAGTTACACTGCTGACAGCAATAAATTCTGAGCTATTCTGTTCCAACAGGTTTATAATGACATATTATCTCATTACAGTAGCGCTAATCTTTCAAAGACATCTTCAATGGGAAATTAAATTAGAAGGAAGTTGTAGAAGTACAGTAAACGATTGTCCTTGTGGACCTCAATAATGCTTGCAGCATTAACAGGGCTGGAGGGTCTAGCCGGCACTGAAGATTTCCCTGCCACATGGAAGCTGATGCTTATATCTTTACACCATTACAACCCATATACAAAGTTTTCTCTAAATACTTCTGGAGGAGGTGGAGAAAATGCAGTAGGAAAGTGATGTCTGAATGGCAGTGCAAAGGCAGCTGGTTTAGGAAAAGGTGGGAAGTCACCATTCCTAAAGTCTTATTATGTAGTTAATAATGTTTCAAAAAACTTATTTTGATATAGGAAAAGTAAGAATAAAAGTGACTATTTGTAAAAATGTTATTTCTCAACTAGACTGTCCTTTTAACCGATGGGAGGTGATGTGTATGCCTTGAAAAGGACTTGAAATAGTTTAGCTCTGCCGATCTCCAGTGTTGTCTTTCACTTTCTGGTGGAATATAATGCATTTCTATTTTTATTCATTTTTTGAGATGGGCAGCTTTTGTGTAAAGGGTGAGCTTGGATAAACACTCATTTTTGAAGTTGTCTGTGGAATCATCTTATATCCTGTTTGAGAGAGAAGACAATGCTGTGGAAATGAAAAATGAGTTTGTGTAAAAAGTTATCTTTCCTCCACGATACTACGGAAATAGTGTTTCACAGCAGGGTTTATTACTTTTCCCTAAGATATATAGACATGTGTTATCAGTTTAATGCAGCTATTGGACTCATAGAGGAATAACATCACTTCCAAAGTTGCAGATAATATCAAGTAGATCTTAGAGAGTCAAAGAACTTTGATGCATTAGTTCAGCTTTGGCCTGTTGTTTGTGTCTCTTGGCTTCTCAAGAGCTTTTGGGTAATTATTTTAGTAATTCTAATTTTCTGTTCACAAAAGTATAATACAGGTGTTATCCTTTTAAATATAATTTTCTCCCCAGTGAAATACCAGACTATTTAAATGCAAATGGCAAAGGGGAGAAGTAGGAATTATCTCACTAGATATTTGAATGCATAGAGTGGGTATTACACAGGTACTTGTTTAGCCCAGGAATCATGTTTCTTCGTGGAAGATGCAGATAAATTTTCATTTAGTGAAGAAATGTAAAATCTTAAAGATAAACTTGAAAACTCTGTGGGGAAAAAAAATTAGTGCATTAGAGATTTATGGGATTTAAAACTTTAGATTGATATCGTCCCATTCTAGGATTGCAATAGAAATAATTTCATTCTGATTTCTTGAATGAAAAGGATAAAAGCTCAACCCCTTTTCCTTCCTTGTCCTTGATACTAGTATTGCCTCACCATGTTTAATGAATGCCATCTTCCTGGGTGAGAGGGAGAATAATCTTTGGAAAGCCTAAGAAAGGAGAGAAAAAAAACAAAACAAAACAAGATAATTACAAGGACTGCTACTCTCTGATGTTATGGAGGTGCATGCATTCTCTGAAGTGAAAAATCTAGGCATAATCAGGAGCTCACGCACAAACTCCCGTGCATCTGGATGAAGTCTGAATTGAGCCCACGGTTACAAGTGCAGTGGTTATTTAGGATGGAAAGATATTCCTGCCTGTAGTGCAGAGAGGAAACCTCTCTGCTAAAAGACATAGGGGTATCCTTTACATTTTGATTTGAATGCAGTGAATTGCAAATGTCAACTTCTAAAAACATCAGCAGTAAATTGAGCATTTCATTTGTAACTGTAAGGAAGAATATTAATGGTTCAAACATGCAAATTGATAAGCATGAAAACAGTCTCTTACATCTACCTTGAAATTGTTGATCTGTGGCTGCATGGCTGATGCCTTTGAGAAGTACAAATGATTAGAGCAGTAACATTTGTCTAGATCACTCTGTATTTGGTTATAAGAGTCTCATGGGTATTCAACCACTTGGCTGAGTGCAAATTGTGAATCCTAGAAATACAGTACACGAAACCAATCAAAATGCAATGTCTATCTACTTTCTAACTGTAATGTAAATAATGTTCCTGTGCCAGCTCAGGGAGAAAGCCTGAAGGTAATAGTAGCAAGAAATGAAATCGTTGTCAGGTGTGCCTCGCAGGGCTTTCGTAGTATGACTTACTACTCAGCACTAACAAGAGATGGGACAGCTATTAGTCCAAAATTGCTCATATGAAGTGAAACAGCAGAACCTCATTTTAAACCTTGACCTTTCTGATGCTAATCACTGCTGCAGGGCAGGAGTTACCGCTGCCCTTTGGAGTCTGATGCTTCTGTTATCCTGCCTGTGTGAGTGCTGTGCTGAGACAGTACCCGTGAAGGGATGCAGAGCTGTGATGGATGCCATTAAATAAAACTGCCTCAAAAATTGTTAATGGTTGTTATAATGACTTCAAGACGCATAATGGACAGATCACTCCTGCACTCCTCTCGCCTCAGGCTGAGTGATGAAATGAAATTCAAGCTGTTCAGCTCAAAACAATATATCCCTTATAGGAAAATACTATAGGATTTAATAGACACTTAACAATAGCTGATAGTTCTTACTGCCTTTAAGATTCTTGAGGTGTTTCTCTACATCCTACTGAACGCTAGAAGATAAGTTCACAGGGGGTGCGATGAAAAGTCAGTATGCTGATTGATTTGGTGGAAACACCATCACACCCTCATGCTTCCTGTCTTTATGTATGTTCAAAGTGTTGGAATGCGTTTTTGCACCACTCCCAGTACCTACAAGAAAGCTGGAGAGGACTTTTGACAAGGGCATGTAGTGATAGGGCAAGGGGTAGTGGCTTTAAACTGAAAGAGGGGAGATCTAGATTAGCTAGAAGGAAAAAATTCTTCACCATGAGGGTGCTGAGGCACTGGAGCAGGTTGCCCAGAGAAGCTGTGGATGCCCCATCGCTGGAAGTGTTGAAGGCCAGGTTGGACGGGACTTTGAGCAACCTGGTCTAGGTTCTATGATTCTATGAAAGCACAAGATTGCAGAAGTCCCTGTGAGCTGGGCTGCGGCCCTGCATTGCTGCAGTTGAGCAGAGGAACTCCTGATGGAGCTGCTTCAACGCAGACAGAAGGGTGCCAGCCCTTCTGTTTGTTTCAGCTTGGAGATCCCAAGTCAGAATATGTTTTCAATCAGTCTCTAGAGAAAACTCTAGAGAGAAATTCCTACTTTATTTTCCTTGAACCCATTTAGCCTCCACCCCTTTATTATGAAGATGTAAATGGATACCTGTGTTTTCCCAGATATTGCCTTCTAGCCCAGGCCTAGAGGTTTATAAACTTTGAGCTGGAAAAGAAGTTGCTGAAAGGACTACTGTCAATCGTTCTACTTTAAGACCACTCTTTGCAGCATCCCTGGTAGAATATCTCCTATCAGAAAGAGTAACATTGCCTCTGTTTAATGGATTGCTGCAATTCTTCCTCCTTATAAATATGCAGATTATAAGCAGGTGATTGTCAATCACAAATTGTAGGAAGAATGTTGCTGATCCTTAAAAAAAAAAAATAGAAATGGCAGCAGCAACCTATGTATGTTTATTCATTAATGAGTTAATTCCCAACAAGGATTTAACTTGCTCTTTGGTCACTCCTAATTTTTGTTCCACCTCAGTGTTAAAATATCTTTTCTACCGATTTCTGATTTTATCCTTTTACATCTCTGGTGTGGCAGAATAACTAGCTTTTCTTGAAAGGAACATGAACTCGCAGAGTTTACTAACAACTTGATTCACAGAGAAGACGTAAAAAGGTCCCTAGTTTCATTGGAAGATGTGGTGGCTGTCATGGTAAAGTGTGCTAATTGGCATCTTCACGTTGACACTCTGTCAACTCTCTGCTCCACCAAGGGTTCCAAATACAGCATTAACTTGGCTGGAACAGAAAGAGCATGTTTTCCTACAGCCATCAGCATTTGCAGGAAGCAGCGTGTGGTCTAAGTATGTGGTCTAAGTGACCGATGTGTTAGAGAAGTGTTTGAAGTCCAAGTTGTTATAACAATTCCCTTGGTACAAAAGGAAGGAAAATGTTTTCTAGGTTTCATATGTTTCTTCACTTTAAACACAGAGGTGCCTCCGGTCTGTGCCTGGCTGTGAGAAGATGGATGGGTTAAAATTTTCCTGATTGTGCCTACATTTTGTGTAGGAATGTAATAGATGGATTGAATTCAGTGCTGCATCTCAACCTCCTAAACTTTCTGGTAGAGAGACTCGTTTGTGGCAGTTGCAAAGGAGCCTTCTGTTTGCTGGGGCCTGGGCTGAGGCTGCTCATCTCATGGTGCTGCTTCTGAAACGCAGCTGGAAATGCCTCTTGGTTACTGCTGATGTGGGCCGTGGTGAAACAGATGGTTTGACGGTAGGGATTCACTTGTTTGAGCTACTGCTTGTGGCAACGCGCAGCCGAGTAGCAAAACTGCAAGTGAGTTGTCGGGGGGAAAACCCAAACAGCTTTACGGCTAGGATGGCTGTCAGTAGTGTCCCCTTGGCTGAAGCCTGTCCCTCCGTCGCTTAGTGCAAACGGCCGGCGAGTGGCAGGGAGGACTCAGCGCTGGCAGCCATGCCAGTCTCCTTTGGTCCCCCATGTCCTCCTGGCCCCAGCGGCTTCAGCGTCGCCAGGGCGTGTGGAGCTGCACAACATCTGCTCCTTGCTCTGGAAGAACCTGGGCAAAGGGGGGACACGCTGGTTCTGCAGGGTGCTAGGATGCCCCACAGTCCCGGTGGGCCTCCGGGCCCTTCCCTATAATTGCTGTGTAGGGGTTTTTACCTCAAACATGAGAAACGAGGAAAAGATGGCTGGGCTGTGTGCGTGAGAGGTACCTGCTGTACTGCTACTCTATTCTGTGTATGTTTTGATAGTCCATTTTTCTCTAAACCTTAATGGTATATTAACTTTCTTGGCTTTCATTTCTTTTTCTAAAAACTTGCATTTTATCTGGATATGTGTCATTTCCCTTATATGATCTTTAATTGATTACATTTTTACTGAGGTAATATGGCTAGAAGTTAACCGTCAGCTGGTTGTTTTTTTCGGGTCGTTGCTATTAGTATTGAATGCCATGTGAAAAATCAGTGTGTAAGAGGGGGATGAAAGATAAGGGTTGAAACACTCAAAGTGAAGAGGGCACAAAAAGTCATCTTTGTGAATAAAGAGCTAAAGAAAAATGTGGTATTCTTTTAAAATCATATGCTTCAGGTCTTGTGTTTCCAACTGAGGCCGAGTGTTTAATTGCTCTGGTGGCTGGTGAAAGCATGGGGCCAGAGTATTGTTGCTTTGGATTGGCAGCCTGTTTGGATTGCTTTTTTATTTGTTTTTTGAAGGTGTCCTTGGCCAGTTTGGTGGCATGAGAAGTTTGTATTTTCATGCTCACCTAAAACACACAGTGTGTATGGGCCAGCACAGAAGAAGGTGGGTGGCTTTTGTGGGAAGTGTTCAGGATAAGCAGTACAGAGAAGCTGTTGCATGAAGAAAAAAAATGCAATGTGCTATTCAAATGCATTCGAAAAACATCTGTAGCTCTAGACACTTGAATAGAATAATTTGCAAAGCACTTCGGTGCCCTTCAGGCTCTTGCAAAGTTAAATACTTCCAGCAGTGCCTTGCTTTTGCCATTTACTAAGGAATCCTGGGATAAATAGCTAACTCATCTGCAGACCGGCAGGAAAGCATATATTGATTAGACAGGCTGGAGGCTGGACATAGCTGTCAGCAATCTGAAGATACAAGACAAGTACTTAAGAATGTTTTAGCTGAATTAAAATGACTTTTGTGGGGTAGTGTTCCATATGGCTTCAGAGGTGTTTAACTAGCCGGTTTCTTAGTATGATAATGAACATTAACATCTGTTCTATCAGTGATTGTCATTGTTCAGCAATTAATTTCTGATTTTGTGAAGCTTCCTGTGGTGATAATGAACCTTGGGGTATGAAGAAATTCTTTAATACGTGCTGTGTGTATCTCTTTCAGTAGCTGCCTTTCCTTTGTGCACCTATTTTTTTTTGCCCTTTTAGGATTACATTTTTTTGTATCTTGCTACCTTGCAGCAGAAAAGAAATGACTGAAACTACAGGCTAGCCAGGGAACACATGGATTGCTGAATCCAGTCTGCTGCAGTCACAGGTATCTCTACAGCAGATGTTGGATTGAGACAATTCCGCAGAAACATCCGTTCTTGCACGTCTCCTGAGCCACTGCAAGTAGATCATTAAATGGCTCCCAAAATGAAGGTGTTTAGTACAAAGACCAGAAAGTCTTACATGCTGTATGTCAAGCGTTGCAGTAGGAGAGAGCAGGAGAAAGAAATCCCCACCGTCACTCCGATGCAGCCGGGAGGTCCTTGGGAAGCCTCTGTTTTTTCTAAACAGTTGAGATTACCTTCCTCAGTATCAAAGCTGTAAACATGCCATCTACCTTTAGGTAATGGAACTGAAAATCCCATGAGGGAGACGAGCTATGTATGCCATGGGTTGAGAGGATCTTAGTGCAGGCACTTCAGCTTAATATTTTGCAGCCTGTTTTATCCTTTTAACTCTACTGAGGTCACTGGAGTCAGAAGAGGGATGAGGCTGCCCATTTGCGTTTTACTGCCATGGAAAACAATTTGGTGCGTACAGAGCTACCTAGAGTTTCCTCTCCTCCCTGCAAAGTCTCTCCATTTATTAGTCCTCCTTGCTCTCCTCCTCCATAACTACTTCTCCTCATGCTTTTCTTTCTTTCTTTCTTTCTCAGTTTCCAAATTGCTACATTCATCACTGTCGTCTTTCCCTTCTCTTGTAAACTCTTTCAACTTAT
Source organism: Podiceps cristatus (assembly GCA_000699545.1). Taxonomy (NCBI): domain Eukaryota; kingdom Metazoa; phylum Chordata; class Aves; order Podicipediformes; family Podicipedidae; genus Podiceps; species Podiceps cristatus. The sequence goes on from KL281739.1 coordinate 16,351, forward strand.
CTTTTGCTTCAGATAAATGGTTTTAATTTAATATTTTAGATGCTTCCAGGTTTCTTCTGAGTTTTCCTTATGCATCATCTTTTGGCATTTTTTCTTTTTTAGATATAAATATTAGATTTGATTTTTATGTTGAGAGACTTGAAGACTGTTTTGCACTCTGATATTTCATGTGCTAAATTTCATGCAGTCAGCAGTGCTTAAAATGAGGAGTGTCTTGAGGGGGAAAAAAAATATCTACAGAGGATGTTACTTTTCCTGAAGAAGTAAAAGAAGTTTGGGAAGAGACAGCAAAAAGCATGGGTGGAGTATCACTTCAAAGCAACATTTACCAAAAGTGGACTGAGTTCTGTTTTAGTTTGGCTTGATGTACTCAGGCTGACTTGAATGAAATGCATAGACTCAAATTTTCATCAGTTTGTTATTGCTAAACTTGCTTCTGTGAAGATATCTGATATGAAAAGGATGGAAGGGATCCAGAAAAAGCAGTGTCTTACAGCGATGTCGTGTGTGGGAGCTTAGACCGTGCCAGCTTTTGTTCGGTGAGCTGGACCTCAGTAAGCCCGGTGGAAATCAGCCGTTGGAGTCCTCCTCTCTTCTGGGGGTTTTGCAAAATGGCTATCCGTGTGAACTGGATGTCATGGAAAAACTGTATGAAAGTTAAGAACTCTCTCAAAATTGGTTTGTGAGATGCTGGCAATGTTGTTAAGAAAACACAAGGATAAGGCTATTAGACTGGGTAGACTATTTCAGGCTCCTGAGTTCCTTTTGGAGGATGAACTGCAGCAGTTTTCAGCTTTTCAAACTGTCCCTTTCAATGTTAGGAAAATTGAGTCAAAGTATTGGTGCTAGAACTGCAAGTTTGCCTAATTCTCTGCCTCTGCAGGTTACCATCTGCTCTGGCAGTGTGCACACCTTGTTTTTGTCTTTTTTTTTTTTTTTTTTTTTTTTTGTTTTTTTAATATGGTATTTTTTAGCACTTTTTTGATGTGTGAACTAAGCGTTGAGGGTGCTCTAGAAGAAAGCCTGACAAGGCTACTGTTGGGTAAGGAAGTCTTTTTGCAAGCTGCAGTGGGAGGTCTGGGAGACAGGAATCCGAGTAGTTTCATTGAAACATTACAAGGAGAAAAATAAATAATTAAAATAAAAATCTTAGTTTTGAAATTTACCCTGTGGTTTTGCCCTCTCTTTATTTTGGTCACATTGCTCTTTTCCCGCTGCCTCGCATTTAAGGTTGTCACAACCTTCCAGCACATCTGTGATGTGACTCTTCCTGGCACACGTTTCCTATACAAACCTCTTGCTGTACTGCTGGGATTTCTTCCTACTCAACCGTTCCCTTGTCACCTCTGGGCTGATCTCCCTCCAAGGTGTCTCAAATCAACCCGTTTCATCAACACAGTTCTCTGGTCTGTACTTGTGTGTCTCCATAAATCGCACTTCAGCCTTCAGTGAATCTGATAATTTTATTTGCTCTTGTTTCTTCCCCCCTTGCCCATCACAAGTGGTTGGCCAGAAATTGTGTTGCTTTTTTGTCACCATTTGCACATCAAGGGAAAAGTGCTGTTGCAAATCTATAGTAATAATCTTGAGTTTAGTAGCAGCAGCCTTATTTCTGCATCAGCCCTTTTTGTGCTTCTGTAGACTGACATGTTTTCCTGTTTTCAGGATTTTTCCATCTAAAACAGCAACTAAAGCTTTAGAACTGAGAAACTGAGAGTTTAAATAAAGAGGCTTAAGAAAAATCTAGATGTGGTTTAAAATGCCAAGGGGAAGGGAGCTGGAATGCCATTAGGAAGAATGCTTGGAAACATTGGGTAGAATGCTTTAAAAAAATACATGGCCCGCTGCTGGCAGACTAAACCAATATTATGTTTTCAGTGTTTTAGCTGAAAGCTTATATATAATAAATGTCATTGATGCAAATTTGAAAATATCACTGGCTTTGTAGCAAAACTGTTGGAGTGTAATGTTTAGTTTTTTTATTCCCTCACTAAAAGAAAGTAATTTTTGGATACAGTTTTTTAATTGCTGCATTCCCCTCAAAGGACCCATGCCGAAACTCTAATTTACTGTCTTCATAACTGTGGACAGTACAGGGAGTTTAGACTTTCACTTCCGCTACAATGGCCTTATTAATTATGGATGTACTCTTGCCACATAAGGGAAAACTAAATCAGACCAAATTTGTTGCACTTTACATAATTATGCATTGAGAACAATGTATAATTAATAAACTCATAGATTCAGGCTATGAGGTGCTATTACCACTGAAATCTAAATTTTTTCTTTTTTTTTTTTAGGGTGTTTCCTCTGTCTTTTTGGAAAAAAACCTACAAATAGAGATGTCACCCTAATAAATAAAATCACTGGAATGATAAATTCTTCTGTAGAAGTAGGAAGTGGTTTTAAACTCAAGTGAACCTGGATGATCCTCCTTCCCCCACTTTCTCTTTGGTTCCAATTTTCGACATTGTTTCCACAAAGTCGCATAGCTAAATTATTATTGAATTAATACTTTATAGCTCAGTTTTTGATGTGCCAAACAAAAAGTACTTCTGGACTAAAAAAAATGTAATAGGCAGGAAAAATATGCCTAAAGACTGATGAGGAAGACAGGAATTTGTCAAATCTTGTGAAACAGTAGATCTCGCATTTATACCTAAAGCGAAAGGAATAAGACTGTGCTGTTGACTTTTAGTTTTAAATAAGATTGGGATTTCTATTTTTGATATTAATCTCTTCTGACTCATGTTGACTTGCTGTATTTTAGAGGCCTGAGATAACAAATTAAATCTTGTTTGAGCAAACATGCCAAAAATAGGCAAAGGCACCTCATTGGCTGTGTATCCTAGTTCTGCCTAGGCTGGTGGTTCTCCTCGGCTGGTGGAAAGCCTGTGAAAATCAGTGCTTAGCACCAAAGAGATGTCCACCTGGAAGGCGGCTGGTATTGGTTCCCCTCTTCATTGACACTTTTTTAAAAAACAAAATCAAAAACCCCCAAAAGCCACCAAAATGCCAAACAGAAAAACCAACCCAAAACAAGTAGTATTACTGTAAGAAGCCAGAATTCATCTTTCCATGCTCAGATTTTATTTCCCCCATACTTTTCCATGTTCTGTTCCTCTTCTTCGGATGCTTCCATTACCCTCTGCGCATTTTGACTGGGGTCAGTGATAACCCAGCTTGGGGCTCCTGGTGTGTGGTAACAAGGCTGGGGTAGTGCTTGTCATCAGCGTTTGCTGTACATCCAGGAAAGCAAAGTCAAAATATGTTTCTTGCCAGCAGGGGAATAGATTGATTGAATGCACCTTTTAATTACCAAGTATTAATTACACTTAAAAATTGGAGTGTGACAGAACAGATGTAATTTCTTCTATTCGGGTGCCTCTTTGTTGTCATTGTTCCGTTGCGTTTTCTACACGCAGCTGTGAAGACGTGATCTGTTGAAACACCATGATCTGGGAGAACTTTAGGCCTTATTTGTTCAGACTGACAGATGATGATCATCTTTATCCTTCCTCTTGCAACACTATAATAACAAGCTACATTTTCTTGTTTGGGAATCAATATGGGAATATATTCTGCCCAGCAAGTGAATTTTGGAGCAGTCCTGAAAGAAGAAGGTTTAGGGGGTATCCCAATGCCCTCTGTAATTGCTTTATTAGCTATAGCTTCACGCTAGAGCTACTGCAGTTGTATACTGAAGGCTGTAGGTGGAACAATGAGAAGAAAAACAATATAGACAGAAGCAGAATCGAAATTGCAAAGCATCTAGGCAAAACATTTGGTGGTGGCTTTTGGCTTTTTTGTGGGTTTTTCTTTTTTGAATCAGAATTTACAAGATCTGTTAATAGGAACATGTGGGGGGTTTTTGGTTTTTGTTTGTGTGTTTTTTTTTTTTTTTCTTCTTTCTTCTTGCTAAATGAAACTTGTGAAGTTACTTTTAGGGGAGAAAAATAGATTTCAATCATAAAACTATCTTGTCTGTCTTCAGATTATGGTAGAAAGATGAAACCAAAATTGACCACTTTTCCTCCCTCGGAGAGTCCTGATTTCTGTCCAACATTGCTGCTGTCCTGGCTCAGCTCAATCTGTGCTGTCAGGGCATGAAGGTAATGAATAAAATGGTCATTTTAAGTCTCCACATCAAGTGGGTTCAAAAGAAGTCAGCCAGCCTAGAGAGTGGAAATTTTTGACAGCTACAAACGGGAGACATTCTGCTGAAATTCTGTTTAATCAACAGCATTCACCAGCACCTCTGCTAGTTTCAGCTGCACTGAATAGTTCTGTTGTGTAAACTTCCCCTCCAAAATAACTTCATGTTAATGTCTGATAACGGGTGGCTGCCTGTTAAAAGCTAGGAAATTCAGAGAGGATTTCCCTTCTGCTATCGCAGAAGATAATACAAGGTTAGAAGAGGAATGTGCAGTAGTTTTTTTTCTCCCTTTCTTGATTTCCTTAGACCAAGACTCAAAGCTTGCCTGTAGTTTTATTAAACTTCAGCTGCTGGATTTTAGTGTGGGAGAAAGTGAATGAAATTTCAAGATCCTTGTGGGGCTGGATGGACCTGGTGTTGCCTCCTGCCTTAATAAGTAAGAAGGAACAAAATAAAGCCAGAAAGATACAGCATTAATAGCATTTCTAAATACGTTCTTCTCTTACAGCAGGTTATATTAGACTTATTCCTGTCCCTTAGGAACCTTCTCAAATCAGATAGAATTTTAAGGATAAAACTATCTCCCTGAGTAGCACTCAGAAGAAAATTGTAAGGTAGGGGAAACTTAAGGGAATTAGTATAATAATTCTCATAGCTCTACTAAATAAGTAGATAGCCACTTTGTGTATTAGTTAAAACTTTCAAGACTACTCAGAAGCTTTAATATATTATTAAAGTATGAAACAATTATAGCTTTTACTCGCTTTTTCTTCCAAGTCTTTCACCTGTTATTGTAGCCTATGAGACCTTTAGCATCAACTTAAAACAAACAAACAAAAAACCACCAACAAAACCCAAATGAATGCAAAAATATTCACATATTAATCAAAAGAGATGTGTGACAAATGATAATTTGGGAACTATCAACATCTATCGCCATGGAGTCTGCAACTGTTAAATCTGGTGTTAGAAACTCCAGGTATTCCGCAGTACACAAGTCAAAAGCAAAACTGAATGTGAATCATCTCGCAAAATGACTTTAAGTATTTTGGCTGAAGTTTGAGGAAAAGAGTACTTTTAATTTGATTTGCCTCCTTGCAGTATGCCCTCTATGGCTAAGGTAGTTAAGTTGATGTTTTTCCCTTATTTAATATTCCCAGTGCTTGTGTAGCCCAGGCAGTTGCTGGATAAGTAACAGCCCAGTGATGATATACCTGGTCCCTGCTCCCGGTCTCCAGCTCAGGCTTCTCACGGATTTATCAGCAAGTGCAGCGAAAGCTCCGGGCTGCTGCATCTACCGCCAAGAGTACACTTTGGCCCTGATGGAATAACCTTGCATCTGATAAAACAATAGCGTGCGGCTAAATGGCAGGTAGCATGCAGCCCTGACATTTACACTGCAGGATGGAAGATTTTTTTTTTTTCTAGACACCAGACCACACATACTCTCTGAGGATCTGTTCAGGAACAGGCGATGAATAATTACTGCCCTTCCTAAGCCAGCCGGCTCATCAACTTTGGAGAGAGTATCTCTGTACTTATTTATTTTCCTTTCTTGTCTGGCTTGGTTCTTCCAGCCTCTTATTCTACAGGGTCTGTCGTGATACCAGACTGACTGACCGTCTTGGTGGGGTGACAAATGCTTTCTTTGTGCTTGCCAAAGGATTCACTTCAAGGCCAGTGCTGCAGATACAAACTCTTTAGACCTGATATTTTTACCTCCAGAACTTGAGGACAGATCCTAAAAAAGACAAACTTGTCTTTGTCTTATTCCTTTGGACCAAGTATAGGTGCCAGAGTCTAATAGAGCATCCTACAAAGTAGCACCTAATTGCTTGAGTGTTTCGACAGCCCATCAGCTGCTGTTTCTGCCAGATGTGGCTTCAGAGTCCCGTCTTGTGTTACTGTGCACATCTACAGTGGCAAATGTACTGGCTAGGTGTCTCGGTAACTGGGGCCATCTCTCCAGGATGCCCAAGCTAGACAGGGGGCCCTGGCTGTGCCAGTGTGCTGCGGTGTGTCTTGTAACCTGGCAGCGCCGTGGTCGGCCCAGGGCATCGTGGCGGCGCTTGCGTGGCAGCTCAGGCTTGGGAGGCGGGAGTGCTCTCCGTCTTTCACTTGCTGCCTAAAGCACTTTCCCAAAAGTAGGGATTCTGGGTGAAGCTCCATCCACGGGTACTTGAACCTACCTCTCACGCCTTCCTGGAGCGGGTAAGCTCTGCTGTTTTCTGGAGCCGGCCCCAGGGCTGCGGCGATCCCCGTGGTGTACGTGGGAGCAGAGGCTGCCGGCTCTGGGAAGGGCACGGCGAGGCTGCAGCTGAGCTCGGTGCTCGCCTGCGAGGAGGAAGCTCTGCTGCCAGCGACATTCCCACAGCTTGTTTAAAAACAGAACAAAACCTCCCTTATCCCCCAAATTTGGCTATTAAAGGTACCACACCCAAGAAATCTCCTCTTGTGTACCTGGCATGCTTAATGAAAAGTCATGAAATAGAAGGAATAAATTTGAGATGTGAATGCTTGAGGAGAACAACCCCTCTGCCTTCCTTGTCTTTTATAGTGTTTTCTAAAGAGCACCTTGTTTTAAATTATTTGCTATTACTAAATAATCTTTGGGTTTTTTTCCTTTCCCTTCAACAAAATGTTGGATTTTTGAAAAACAGCCCTTTAAATATGAGGCTTTTTTTTTGTGTAATAACTGATACAGGGCAGTTGTACAGAAGAGAAAGATGACAAGAAAAATACTATTTTCCTTGCCTTGTCTTCACCCTGCAGACAAGATTTAACATACAAAGTAGCTGGCTGTGGATATAATATTTCTCATCTCAATGGATTTTGCTAGCAACTTTTTTTTCATTCTAATTCTTTTAACTTTATGCTTACCTGGCTTCTTGGGAGGCAAATGTCTTGCTTCTTCCACTTTGTTTCCCCACGTTGGCATATGTTGGAAGTATATCTATGAAATGAAAATACCGTTATACAACAGTGAATACTGCAATAGTTATATTAGGCTGTACTAACCAGCAGAAGATTTAGTATGTTCTCCACGCTTTAGGTCAATTAGTTTATAAAATGAGAACATCTTGTACAAATACCAAGATAAGTTGAAGTTTGAGGCTTAAGATCAGTTGCATCCCACGTTTAATTAGGCACATATAATAAATTACAAATAGCGATTATGGAAGAAAGGAGGGGGAGGAGGGGAAGGCCACATATTGGGAAGAAAGTTTTCTGCAAGCTACTTAGGAGTAAATGAGCCCTTTCTTTAATTATCTGCACTAGTCTTTGAAATGAGAGTATCCGACTACAGCTGTTCTCAAAAACTAAACTAAAAGCTGTGAAGAAAATCCAGTTGTGTTCAGAAAGGGTTTCCCAAGACTTCACGTTCTGAAGTGGCAAAAACTGAAATGAAGTTTGGGTGGCAGAAATTCCCACGCTGGGCTCCTGCCTCTGACCTTTGAGAAGAGAGATGGGATTTTTAGGATGATGATGAGCAAAACCCTGAGGTCTCTGACCTGATAAGTCAGTTGTTGAATTCAGGGTACCAAAACATGAGAGAGAGGTTATCATACTGAGAGATCGTGTCTGGATTTTCTGGTATTTCAGGGGTAATAGCCTCTCTTGGGCTATTAACTCTCTGATAATGTTTAATATAGTGGTGAAGTGCACAAGGTCACGAGTAGCTTAGGAAGGGGGGGGAAGGCACTGAGAGAAAGATGATTAACTATTGTTGCTGCTTTTAATATATCGTAAAATAATATGGCATTGAGGCAGAGTGACTTTTCTGAAAGTTCACTCTTGCTTGGAAATGTAGGGTTTTTCCAGTTCCTAGTGATAATGGGACTTTAGAAATACAGACTCCTCCCTTGAAGCAGTACTTAGCAGCATCTGACAGTGTTATACTGATCGATGAGGTAGTTTGAGAGATGTTTAATTCCCACAGAAATCTGTTGCTGCTGGAGAATGATAATAGGGACCTTGCATAGTAAAGAAGCTTATAAGAAATGGCTATTTGTCTTGTACTGTGTTTGTAGCCTTTTGTTAAATCCTTAGCCTACCTCTTAGACTGAAGATTGTCAGCGGTGTGGAATTTCTGTGCTTTAATCCATGAAATATTTTTTCTCAGCTGTCATGTGTTGGATGAGTACAGTTAATGCCACTAGAAGCGGGTAAAAGGATATTAGGAGGGGGCCAAGGGAGAGGAGGCAAAGATAGATGGCCTAGATATTTTAAAGGGTACTACCAGTGTTAGATGCTTAACACCAATTACGCATTGAGACTAAAACATCCAAACAAGTTGGAAGCTTGCTGTTGATGAAACTTCAGGATTGTATGTTGCTTAAGGATTACATGTTGTCATATCAAATGGTTTTCTAGATAGTTGCTGACCATGGGATAGGATTTCTGGGATGGTGACTTGAGGAAAAACTACAAGTTATAGAGGCCTTAGCAACAAACTTCCAGTACAAAGGATGGAGAAGTCGTAGAAGGAAAAAAAATTCAGGTGCTCTTCAGATGAAGGAAAAGCTGTGGAACTGAACTAGAAGAAATTGCCAAAGATGGCGAGATGGACATACATGTACTTCTCCAAATCTCTTCTGGGAAAAAACTTGGTTGAGAGTTGATTGAGAGCTTAGAGAAGTCAGTGGACTTCAATAGCAGACATGGCTTTCTAAAGAAGCTGAGACAGGCTAAATATCTTTGTCACATGTATGTTAAATTCCTTCTCATCAGTGTGTGTGCACCTCTGTTTCCTTCTGTGATTTAATTAGCAGGATAGAGCACCTGGACTCTCTCGGAGAAATGAACTGAGCAGAAATGCGCTTTTTGAATGTACTTATAGTACTTACATCTCTTTGCGCCTCTTGCCGAATTGGGTATTGTTTTCAAAAGCAAAGTTGTGACAGTGTATGAAAAATTATTTGGTTTTGCTTCAAATGGCAGTAGATAAATAGAAACTACACCAGAGCGAACTGAAACCTTGGGTGTGAGCTAAAGAAGATCTAAAGGATTGTGTGTTAATCAGACTGTGACACTTCGTTACTGACTACTTGTGCTGCTGTCACTTACCTGCATGGGAAGGGAGTTTAAGGCCATTCTTAACAGAGTACGACTGCCTTTCCTAATCCTTGTTAAAATCAAAGGTGTCATCAATCCTCATCTGATTTTGGAGGTTAGTATTAATTTTTTTTTCTCTCCCCTCTTTACCTTGCTATACAATTGTGTGTGTGGGAGGGAACACTTCCTAATATTTCAAGCCTTCAATTTATTGTTGCAAACCACATACTTAAAAATATATTTTTCCAGCTTATATTTTTCTACCAGCTAACTCCCAACCTGCTCATGAAGATGCTGCCCTCTTAGCTTTCAGTCTGAGAGCCAGTTCAGTGGTGGTCTTAAATTAGCAAAGGTGTCATTAAACTCTACAAGACGACTGCCTGAGGGTAGCAGGAATTGTCACCCCTGCCTGTAGCTAAGCTGAGTCTGTCCCCAAAGTTCTTTGAGATGTTTATTGTTGCTGTTCTTTCTTCTTTGTTCCTGTTTCCCATGCAATAGCTCAGCATACTCTTATTTTTTTTTCCTCCTGTGACAGGAGGCATAAGTGTTAAAATGCTTATTAACATAAGGCAAAGCTATGAATTCGAATACGCCCACATTCAAACTGGAAGCTTGCCATCTGGGCCCATCTCCGTGTAAAACCAATCTCTGTTGCTATTTTCAGACTATTTGGATTGAAGAAGCACTGGAAACATCAAGATACTTTGCTTCCAGGGGACTTTGGATGCATTTTGGAGAGCTCTGTACAAGTTTTTGGTGTGTGTTTTTTGTGTGGTTTTTTTTTTTGTTTTTTTTTTTTTTACCTTAACCATCTCTAATTTCTATAGCTGTTACTTCCTTGATCTTTAAAATAGATATAATTCCATTAATACTGCTGTATAGAGGTTTTCATTTGCTATAATGTGATACAGCATGCATAACATGGAGGTTCTATCAGAATTGGTTGTTTAAGTGGTTTTCATTTGATTAAGTATGTAATGGTTTATTTGGCAAACTCACTATTTTGCTTCACTCCTGGCAACTCCATTTCTATTTAATTTGCTGGGTTTGTGGTTTTTTTTTAGGAAAGGGCTGAAATAAAGAAAAATTCTGCATGATTACTGACAGTGCTGCCTTAAATGCAAAGAGAAATAAAGTGTGATAGAAAGGTGGTGCTGCTTAAAGATGCTGTGCTGGCGCTGGATGGAATATTTTAAGATTTGTTTTCATCTAACATGAGTTAGGTTGAAGGCTGGATTCATGAGATAAAATGACATCGAGAGCTAGGTTATGCTGTTCCTATGAGTCTTGCATGCAAATCACCATGCAGACTTCACCATATGAATGATAGCAAAGTTCTTGTAAATGCAAATTCTTTATAAGCAAAAGTTAGGTAAGATTTGCACTTAACTGGATGACGGGAAGCAAGGTTTGCAGAAGATTAGCAGCAAGCAATACAACTTCATAGTAAGGAGGAAACCAAATATTGTTGTGTTAATCTTATGTGCTTGCTAAATTTATTTAGAGGTGTCTCTAATCATTCTTCATCTAAGCACTGCAAAAATAATTGTAACAGAAAATGGGATAGAGAAGGAAGAGTGCTCTGAAGTTAAAGGCTGGATGCACTGGTGGGGAATCTGCTTCTGTGGTGGCAAGTAAAGCAGTTGTAATCATAGAATCATTAGGGTTGGAAAAGACCTGTAAGATGGTCAAGTCCAACCATAATGGTGAATGAAACAGGTGAGGGCCACTCTCTGGCACTAAGATCAAGTGGCGTAGAGCAGCACACATTCTCTCTTCCCTCCCCCCTGCTCACAGTAGTGTGGCCTCATCTGTACTGCGTATTAGGAAGTATCTGTCCCCTGGCTGAGCTTGGCTGGGTGGGCTGAAGTGCTCTGGGGGGCTGGGGGGTGTGTGCCAGCAGTCTTGGTGATGCTCAAGCCTGGTTACCCAGCGCTGTGAGCCCAGTGAAGCCGTCTTGTTTCTCTGCCTTTAAATTCCCTGCAGTCAAATAATGTCCCTTTTTTGTCCCTTGTATACGTCTTCAGGCGTGGCCTGTGTATGGTTTTTCTTGTCTGGTTATCTGTGCTCTTTATAGGCCTAGCTTTCAGTTGGTATACTTTTATGAAGTTGATTACTTTTTATGGAGATAATCACTGATGCAGTCATAGGTATTGCTAAAGGCACATTGTGTTGGAAGAACCTGGCTCCATCTCTTTAATAGCCTCAATGTAAGGATGGGGTGGCTGACACTGGACCCCCTGAAGCAGCCTCTTTCTACGCTGAACGAGCCCAGCTGCTTCAAGCTCTTCTCACAGGGCAAGGGCTGCAGAATCAGGTCATCTACAAATGATGTAGCCCCAGGTTTCCTACAAACATTCAGTTTGCAAAGGGTGAGATGTGGCGTTGATGTAATTTTTTTTTTTTTTTTATGTTCCAATGTATTATATATTCTAGCATATTCTGCCTCGGGTCTACC
>KL281739.1:28096-46964 GCA_000699545.1 Podiceps cristatus
GATGCCAATTGGAAGCAAATATGCAGGCTTTCTAGCAAGACTGTTTAATGATAAGACTAACAAGCAGAACGATGTTGCAGGACATTTGGGATTCATTAGTGTTCTGAACGTGTACGTATGTTACCTTTCCATCCGATGCTCGGTTTCCTAGTCATCTGTGAAAACCTTGCCCCCACCCCCCTCCAGTGTAGGAAAGCACAGTATTGACAGTACAAAAAAAAAATAATCCCTGTCTACTCAGTTACAAAATCCAGTAAAAAATACCCTCATCAAAATAAACCCACTAGAAAAAAATTGGAATACAGAATTTCACTGAATGTGTTTGCTCACAGTGCTAGACAAACCTCTATGGTGAGATGGAGTTAAGGCTGACATGCTTGTAATCATTTAAGAGCAAAAAAAAATCACAACAGGGGATATTAGTTATCCCCCAAACAAGTGCTACATATCAGAACATTCATAATTTACTGTTAAATGAAATCCTAATACTTCAGAATGAGGAATTATGTTATTAGTGACACAAATAACATTGACAGTAACAATGCTGCTTGATTAAAAAAAAAAAGTATTTATGGTATCAAATTAGGTTTTAAAAAAGATGACTTTTTTATATCATTTCTCTTCTTACCTTGGAATAAAGTGCTTGATTTAAGGAAAGTTGTTATATTCATGAGCAGCGAGCGTGGTTCATTTTAAATCATGTGTAGATTTGAGTTAGTGCTCAATGTGTGTGTTATATGCATATTTGTACTGTTTTCTTTCATTTGTATGTGACGGTTTTGTGTATTAAGCCTCAGTAAGAAACGATGTTGATGACTTATTGGTGTGTAATATCAAAATCAGATGGATTAGTGGGGGACTGAGTGGATCAGGCAATTGGTGCAGCTACATTAAAACATTTCATAGAGGAATTTGCCAGCACATTGAATGCCAAAAAGTCTTCCAGTGCCCGATTCCTCAGCTAATAAGCAACTTCTGATCCTCTAGAAGGCAGTTACAATTGGCCCAAGAAGAACAGCCCGTCAAGGCTGCTAGGGTGGATGGCTGCAACCTCATGTGTTCCACCAGGCTGCAGGAGGATAGACTTGATCAACTTTTAGTAATCAAAGGACTGGCTAACTTATCTGAGCATAAGCCCAAGCTCACCCGGGGCTGTTCTGTGCAATGCTGCCATGAAGAATTTGCATTCTGAATACAAGAAAAAAAAAAAAATTTTATGTGTATTATTTTTTTGTGCTTATCTTCTCCTCCCCTGTTGCCCCATTTCGTGTGCTTGTTTAGGAGCATAGGAAGGTGTAGGTACTTTCTACTCAGGTTTGCAAAGGATTCTTGTGTCATATGGTCCCTCAGATGTGTCCTGGGCTGAAAGACTCTGAGGTCCCTTCCAGTCCTGCACAATTCTGTAGTCAGAAATAATATGCATGATATTTGAATTCATTTTGATGATGTGGAAATATCTCTGTTGATCATTTGGGATATAAAAAGGCCAACACATCCTAAACTACTTTGAATTAATTAATCTGGAGTAATTAAGCTCAATTTAATTAATCGTTTTGCTTGTACAGTCTCACAGCAAGTAAGCACTATCCTCCTCAACTTGTGTGCTGTACTTCTCATGCCCAAAAAGTTCAGATCCCTGTTAAAATACGGAGGAAGGAAGATAATGCACAGTTTCATTGGGCTGTGTGGTTTTTGTGTAGGGTATGAGAAATACCAGCATATTTGTAACGTTTTTTCGGGACAAGTTGATTTGGATCTAGAAAACGTCTTTGCTTTCCCAGCACAGCTGCTGCGCAATTCCACACACCGCCCCCTCCCCAAATCCAACATGTGGTGCTGAAAAATAAACACATTTAGTATCTTGGCAATGATTGTGAACTGCTTCAATTTATTAAGTCCCCTGAGGCTCGCGTTTGAACAAAAGTGGACAGAAATGGCAGGTGAGCATTTCCCTAAACTGAGAAATAATTGCCTAATTTGTGACAGGGGAATGGTGACTACCTGGCAATTATAATTTTGCAGAGCACGAGACTTCCTAGTATTTATTATTTGCTTTATTGGAGAGGACAGGAGAAAGAAATCACCCTCGTCCCTCCTCTTCCCTCCTCCTGTGCACTCGGCAGCTCGGCGGCGCTGCTGCCTCCATCGTGAGCTGCCACCGCGCCGGTGGGTGCGTGTGGTCTAGGCACAGGCCAGAGAGAGCACCCAACCCTGTCCGGCTTCTCGGCCTCTGCTTTGGTGTTCAAACTGTTGGCTGATACCATTTTGCAGACAGAAGATTAAGTAGGAGCTTGAGTATGTTTCCTTAAGAAAAAGCTGGAAGAATCTTCTCTTTGCCCTGGCTATCGTTGAGGCGAGTGCAGAAGTTTGCACTTAAACCTACCGAGCTTCAGTGAGACGTAAATGCTTGTGATAAGCTTAGGAAGTCACTGGGCTCTCATATGTTTTGAGGCTTTTGACAATACTGCAAAGTCTTGCATCAGGCGCCAAGAAAATCGTACCATTGCCTTAGGTTCTAAGGGAATGCTAAGGTTTTTTTAGATTGTTTTCCAGTCTTGGACTGCTTAGTGGTTAACTGCTTTCTCTAAAGGCACAAAAGCAGAAAGGATTCTTGAAACTTGAGAATCTGTCAGGAGCTTGAAGAAAAACATCGGGGGGCCACAAGTTAGCAGCACTGTACCACATGCAAGCATCTCATCTTGTGGCACCAAAACAATTGTCTTTGGTCAGGGAATAATGTAACATCATCTCAAATCTAGAGTGAGATCTAAGCTGAGTTAACTATCCAAACTCTAATAAAAATAAACAACCTCTCCCCTGATTTAGCAAAGGCAGCTTCTAGCTTCCCCACCCTCCAATTTCTCGTAGGATACATCACTCAAAATTTCAATTACAGCATATATGCCAAGGAAAAGCCTCTAATGACTAACTAACTCATTTTAATATTTTCTATATTTAATATATGAATGGTTTGTTACATAAAAGCAGTTAAAGGATACTCTGTTAATCTTTGACGTGGAGAAAGAGATGACAATCGGTGCATTCCAGGAAGCAGAAAATTTTTAATTAAAAATGCCAGGCTAATTTGTTTCACTCTGAGACATTGCTATTGTGCCACTGGGCTGTTGTGCAGCCTTGTTGGCTGTTTGTCTGAATATAAATAACTGTAATTTTCACACTTGTCTCTTCCTACGGTTTGTAAAAACAGTTGGTTATAACATCAAATTAATTTCATATCTGCTGAGCAGGTTTCAATACAAAGAAATTCTCAACAGAAAATTATTTTCTCTTTTATAAAAAAAATAAATGGACTTAGTGAGACACAGGACTCCTGTTTTCAAGCATGCTGTATTTATTGTTGGAGAGCTTTAGTAACGCTCTCTTCCTAAGCTTGCTTCTCCCAAGCAAAGCCCCTCTTGCGCCGTCAGGGCTGCGTGGGCGGCCGACCCTCCAGGCTGCTGGCGCAGGTATGAAGCAGCAGCAGACGGAGGGAAGGTTGCTGGCGTGGGTGAGTGTCCCTCTGGCAACACCCTCCCACCCTGGGTTCCCATTACTGTCGGAGATGAGAAGTGAGACCCAGGGTGCAGCTCTTCGTCTATCAGCAGGTTTCTCCACCTATTCAAGGAGAGTGACGTGGTGTTGCTAAGCTATTTTTCAAACCCTTGCTTTGAACACCTTTTCCATGGCTGAAGGGAGTGCGGAGCCACAAGAACAAACATATTGGGCAAGACTAAGGCGCTGTCTGGTATAGTATCCCATCCTGACCTGTGCTTACAAGTGAATACTTACAGCAGTGCGTGATCGTGGAGGGAATGGGTGTCCCCTCCCATGTCGGGCTGCCAGCTTCCTGCGCTTCGTGGCTTGTGGACTCCATAAGCTGGTGGATGGGGGTATGTGTGTTACATAGGACTTGTACTTAAGCTAAGATACTTGTATAAATCTGACTTCTGCAGCACACCACACTTTTTCCTCTGCAACACTTTTTCCAAATGATGATTTCCGATACTTGAGAAATCCAGAAAGATATGATTAGGCTTTCTTCAAGCCTTTCTTTTACCTCCATGGGAAGAAGAGTCCTGGGAGCACTTTGCTCCTTGGTACAGTTTCAAGGGCAAGTTCAGCATGGAGGTGGGGGGCGAATGGACTCGGGTGTGTGCAGACCCCTGGCCTGGGCCAGCACGGGTGCTGCAGAAGCCTTGTGTGGACGTAAGGGCCTCTTCACTGCTCTCTTGGGCTCCTCTTGGAAATGTTTGGTCAGGCTGGCTGTCCTCAGTGCTTGCTTTCCCCATTGGGTACGGGAAGAATGTAGGACCGGGCACAATGTAATTCTTTATCTGGTGGTAGCAGAAAAACTTTACTGAGGTTTCTGTGTGCCAGTGTTTTGTGGGCTTCTGGATTCACTAATCAGCTGACCAAACCAGCAAGCTGTCTCTCCAAACAGGATGATGTCAGAACGTTTTAAATTATGGCTATTTTGGGAGCTACAGCTGCTTTTTGTATTCAGGTGACTGGTGAGAGTCTGGTGATTGGACTCCCATGTAAAGGTTGTCAGGCATGT
Organism: Podiceps cristatus; assembly: GCA_000699545.1. Lineage (NCBI taxonomy): Eukaryota > Metazoa > Chordata > Aves > Podicipediformes > Podicipedidae > Podiceps > Podiceps cristatus. The sequence continues at coordinate 32,655 of KL281739.1, forward strand.
AGCAAGAAAGAGCGGGTACTATTGTATCGGATGTCTGGAAATTTTCAGTGATAGGTTGGTCTTTGCAAAGTTGAAAGCATATTTATTTGGTGCATGAGTACAATGACAGAAAAACCTTTAACAATAGCTTACATGATTTCTTTCTTCCTCTGAACCAGACATGATTAAAAAAAATACGTTGGGTTTGCATTTGTCCCAATTATATGTGGAATTGAGTGGGTGTACGCACTCGAAAATCAGCAGCAATGTGACTCTTTCATTACTGATTGTAGAAATAGCTGGAAAAACCATCTGACTAGATACTAGAGGTGTCTGAATGTTATAAAACACCTTGGAAAGGCATGGCTTGGCTCTTGCCTTCCAGCAAATTGGCCCCTATGTCAGTGTGCTGTCAGGGAATACAGGCTGCCCCTGGGAATCAGCTGAAAGAGGAGAAAACCAAACACAGAGAAAAGTAATAACCTTTGTTAACTCCCTTATCTGTTATGTGCAGGATCCTGGAGCTCCTTGGAAGGGAAGAAGTCCTCCTGCCATCGGCAGAGGCTGTGTTGGCCTTAGCTGAAAACAAGTTTTCCTCTGTACTTTTATCAAATGGCTTGAAGTTGCAACAGGGGAGATTCAGATTAGATATAAGGAAAAATTTCTTTACTGAAAGAGTGGTCAAGCACTGGAACAGGCTTCCCAGGGATGTGATGGAGTCACTGTCACTGGGGGTGTTCAAAAAACATAGACGTGGCACTTCGGGACATGGTCTAGTAGGCAGGGTGTGGGGTTGGGTTAACGGTTGGACTTGAGGATCTTAAAGGTCCCTTCCAGCCTTAATGATTCTATGATTTATAGCCCTGGGTTGCTTTCAGCCCTCTCAGGAGAGCTGCTGGAATTGCAGATGTGCAAGTTAATCAGGCAGTAATTGGCTAGTGGGAGAATAACGGGTTTGCTTGCGTACAGCTGATCTTCACTCACTTACAAGCCTAAAATAGAAGGCTGTTGATGGCTGCTGGTTTTGTTACACTCTGTAATTTCAGGATTTCTAGTATCTGTAGGTATGGGTTGTACCTGAGAAGCTTGGTCATGAGAGAACTGAGCAGTTTGGTCCTTGTCCACAGTTTTTTGGGTGACAATATCTAATCCTAATAAAATAAGGGGGTTTACTTTAAAAGGAAAAGGGGGGGGGAGATTTTATTTATATTCTCTTAAAAACATTGATAATTTGACTGCACAGGTTTTCTTCATCTGACACGAATGTCAAAAATGTGATTTGCTGTAACGTGGTAAAATTGGAGTTTCTTTAATATTCACATTATTGTTATCCTCTTGTGCTACAAGTTGCAAGGAAAATGTTTTGGCCATCATTTCTTCTGAAATCTTTTTGTTTCTATTTATTTTCATTCTCCACCACCATTCTTTTTATATTACCGAGTTTACAGACACCTTGCACATTGTCTGTGTTTTCAGGAAACTTTCCAGTTTTCTAATTACTCCTAGATTCTTAGTTTGATCCCCAAAATGGTTATTAATGATTTAGAGTGAGGTCACACTTCAGAGGCTTGCAAAGACCATTTTGAAAAGTGTCCTCAAACAGTTTCTCTGTCAATATACTAGTCCTGGAAAGAGATGGGGGCAAGGGAGATTATCATCTCTTGGATGTGGGTTTTATTGGTTGCTGGCACCATCTGTGTGGCCACTGACCTTGGAGGATGTATCCTTGTGCAGGTCATAGGCCTTGGCTTTTCCTAGCTCAGAACAGCAAAAGTTATATTGTTGAGATCAATCATTGATTTACCATCCCAGGTCTGCTTTGTCTCGAAGAACCCACTGGTTTTAATGACATTTTTCATATGTGAGTGTTTATCCAAGAACTTCCTTAAAACAGGAGCGTGGTATGTTTGGCAGAAATGAAAAAAGTATTAGAGAGGAAGGAATTAAAACAGTGAAAACCAAAATAAAACAAAACCCACCCTAAAACAACAATTAAAAAAAAATCCATGAACCTCCCCCCTTCCCCCCCCGCCTCAGTCCTGCCCATCTCATGGCAGCAGCACGGTCATTCCTGTGGAGCCGGTGCTGTATTTGCTCTGAGTCCTTTCAAACCCTGCCCAGTGCTCTGCACTCCTGGGTTCAGAGATCTGGCATTTTTTCTATAACTGTTCTGAAAGCGTCCCTTCACACGGGCTAGCTTGAGCTATTTTTCTGTGCTTGCCTGTGTTGTAAACTGATCCCTATAGAACTGAGCTAATGTATCCATGCAGTAATAATGCAATACCCCCGCGCTCTGGCACAGGGCTTTTCATGGATAGAGCTCAAAGCTCATCCCGAGGGAGGTCGGACGTATTGGCTCAGCTTTATAGACATGGTGCTGAAGGGAATGGACTAGCTCAAGGTCACCCAACAGGCCAGCAGCAGATGTAGGAGCAGAACCTGAACCTCCCGCACTGCCTCTGGGGTCTGTCTGTCACGTCCTACTGCTGCAGCTTCTGTTTAACACAAATTACAAGCAGCTTCCTAACGGCTGATGTCTAGCTGGATCCTCAACATCCTTTTTTGCTGCAAAGTCATGGATTAGTACTGCTAAAAGAAAGCAACGGGCTCGTTTGTATAACTGGTTTTTTTTGAGATGCATTGAGAAGCTGATGGTGCTGTCTGTAAAGTAGAAATATGTTGACTCAGAGGAATGGGATGAGATCTCCAAGAGCAGGAATCACATTAATATCTGTGGCTAATGCTGTGTTACCTACGAGATCCCAGAAGAATTCCAGTTGTAGCTGTGGCTCGTGTCATGACGGTGATGCTCAGTCCTAGTTTGCTGCAGGTCGCTCTCAAGGCACGAAGTCCCATGTGAGGGTGAAGCATGGTGGAGCCCAGGGCTGCTGCGCTGCACTGGCGTGGTGCGTGGGCCTGTGCTGCCGGAGCCCCTGGGCTCCAGGAGACGTGCCTTCTTTCGCATCTTCATCCCCAGCATGTCGCTGTTACGGCAGCGACGGGGTCGGGCCCTGGGAAGCCACGCCGGTGGTGGCGGCTGCGGCACGCGCGGCTCTGCCTGCCCTTGCTCTGTGGCAGGGAACGTGGAGAGGTAAAGGGGAGGGCAGGGGCAGCAGCGCTGCTGCCGCCAGTTCTTTCCTCCAGTGAAGTGAGATTAAAGAGGTAGGTTAATCGAAAGGTATCGGGAAATCTCGCATCCGGCAAGGAATTCAGGAAGGTTCTAATGATGGCAGATAATCGTGTGAAATCATGTTGTTAGAGCTTAACTACATGCGCTGAGGTGCCCCTGTGCTTTTGTGAATTGTAAAGCTTTACAGAGCTTCTGCTGGCGATAAGAGTGTTTGCTTTCCGTATTTGTGTGCCTCCGTATTCTTCTGTCGTACCTGTCCTGTGAGCCCGACTGCCGCTCTCCCCGAGCCGCGCGCAGCAAGCACTCTGCATTGCTCTGCCGTACTGACGGAGTTATTGTTTCTGGGGAAGAAAAATGAAATGTGTGTTCGCTGCATGAATAATAAGCAAAGATATTAGTATTTAGCAAAATGCATTTTCAATCCATCTCCAAAATAACCATTCAGAAATTATTGTGAATTTCGGATCATTTACAAGAATGGATGTTTTGTAGTATGACTTTTCAGTGGCAGAGTGTATAAAATTTCACTACCTGTTCTTACTTAGTTATAAGTCACATTTACTTCAAAGCTTCTTAGATATTGACTGAATTGCCTTTTTACTAATACAGTGACATCTCTTTATAAATCAGAAGGTTTATGGCCTTGACTCGTGCTCTTTTTATTTTCCATCCATCTAAACAACCCACAACTATTGCTAGATAAGTATCTGAGTGTTCTTCCTGTTAAACGTGTGCTGCCACAAAACATTGTTTAACAGAACAGGTTTCCCAATGCTTTTCCATTGTTGATATAAATATATAACCCTCGGCACTCCTCCTCCTCCCTTGCTCTTCCTCTCCCTACCTATAAACTCCATTCAATTTGCTTTTGAGCACAGATGGGCAATCACTGTAATGCAGAAAAGCAGTGTGAATTGGGGGTTTTTGACGTTGGGAACCCAGTACCTGCAAAATACTCTTGAGTCTGGCCCAGGGGGTGAAGATATTATGTCTGTACACGGCGGTTGAGATAGGAATGTGGGATACTTCTGTGGAAATCTTGAAGCTTTGGAGTATTCTGTCGATGGTAAATGCCGTGGTACAGCCAGCCTGTCCTCAATACCAGCTGCATATAAAAGTCAGTGGCTTGTTAGCACAGCACCACTTTTATTGATGTTCTTGGTGGACTAGAGATCCAGGAGTTACATGTTGAGAGAAGTGCTTGTTCATTGATTTCATTAAAATAAAAAGAAATACTGTCCTGGAAACTTTTTTATTGTTTAGCTTTTGCTAAAGCTTGTTATAAACCCTGAATGTTGGGTTTAATTTAACTTGGCAGTGTGTGTCGAACTTCTCCCCTTTCCATAGCTGTCAAAAAGCCCTTTATTTATTAGTGCCTACAATGTAGCTGTTTCTGCACTTCAGATTTAAAACATGATCTTTAAAAGTGGCAACCAATATAACACTGGGTGTCAGCAGCACATCCATCATGTCAGAGCGCTGTTTAGGTAGATAAAACTGATGGGATGTTATTCTAGTAATATTTACACGTCTCCTTTCTCATACTTTGTTTCTATGAAATCCATTGCTCTCTAGGGTCTTTCGAGGGCTCTGCTCCCTCCAGGTGGAAACGGGTGCCATGTTCAAATCCAGTTGTAGAGCAGCGCACCTCAAGGATGTTGCTTTTCTGCAAAAGGAAATTTTGGAGGTTTTATCTTGACAAGAGTTAGGCGCTTTTTTGGGTATTAAAAAGTGTGAAAGCTTTAAAAGTCAAACAAAACTCCTTAAACCACATGAAATCCTTTCCCAAATCTGTTTTCGCTTAAATCTTTGACCAGGATTTCATGTTTCTCTGATGTGTCTCATCAGTTTGTTAGGGGTGACTGTAAATCTTTTTTTCCTCCCCGTGTAACACCTAAGCCCAAGGCAGGATTTCTCCCCTTTTCTGGGATGTGAACTTTTTATTCAGAGGAGCCATCTGATGAGTCATTTATTCATTCTTCCAGTGGAAATTAATGTCTTATTGTCTTTTTCTGGTGTGTTTCCTTCTCCCAGCATCTGGGATAAAAAGGATGATAATGTTCTCTGTCTGTCACAGATCTCTAAGTTCTTAAAGGGATGTTCCCTTGGAGATGGATGAATTACAGGTAATGATTTTGTTTACTAGCCCTGTAATGCAGCAATAGCTGCATTTACTGGAGCTCTTTTAAAAACTCTGATGGCTACATGTATTTTTTTTTTCCATCAAAGACCAAACCCAAATCCCATCAAAGTCAGTGGGGAAACTACTGACTTCTTCAGACTTGCATTAGCGCTGTCAGCACTGCAGAATGCTTCAAGGAAGGGCTTATATCTGAGCACCTTTCTTCAGGGCGTCTTTAATGTTCTTTCTCTGTTAGGAGAGAAACAGCATTATGGATATCCTCCTATTCCTCGAAAAGGCTCATTTCTGTAGGTGGGAGCTGCACTCGCAAACAAACGTGTCCCAGTTCAGTGTCACGGCACAACTCATGCCCAGCAGAGGCTTGGGGGGAAGCAGGGAGAGGTGGTGATGGTGCAATGCTCTCTCTCCAGACACGTTGCATTTACAGCAGGCTGGACACGAATACTTAGATGCTCGGAAGGTTTAAGTGGCTTGTGCTGCATCTGACTTTCTTGCTCTGACTTTACTCTGAACAGAGCAGACTGCATGGTGCGGTTGCAAAGCTTTGCAGGGACCTCCTGCCCCAGGTGCCCATCTCCCCCTCTACTTGTAGGTGTCTCCCTGCCTGGCACCAGCCCTTAAACTACGATTCTGCCTCTCAGGTCTGTGTCTTACAGCTCTCAAATGAACGCGTGACATTTAAGAAGTTCACCCTCTTATCTTTGGATGTTGTGGATAATTTGGGAGCCGGTTACTGAAAACTGCTTCCTGTACCTTGATTTGGTGGATCACCAGATGGGCTGGGACACACTAACACGTGGCAGGTTATACAGACATAATGTTGCTTGCAACCCCCAAATTCTTCTAGTGGAACAAAAGTTAAAAAAAAGTGTAAAAATAACAAGATGTGTTATTAAATGTGCTAAACATGAAGGCCTCTCCTTTTTGCCCTCTCTGAGTCTCATTTTCTAAGGGCCGTTAACAAAGGTCTCTAGTTTGCGAGAGCTGGCGTCCCCTGAGGTGTTCTGCCATGTGAGGAAAGGCTGAGAACCGGGTTTGTTCAGCCTTGAAAAGGAAGGCTTAGAGGAGACCTTATCGCCATGTTCCAGTATTTAAAAAGGTGGCTACAAAGAAGAGGGAAACTCCCTTTTTACAAGGGGTCACGTGGAAAAGGCATGGGGTAATGGGCACAAGTTATACCTGGGGAGATTCTGATCGGACACAAGAGGAAAGTTTTTCACAGAACAGTCAGCCATCGGAATAGTCTCCCCAGGGAAGCGGTGGGTTCCTCAACACTGGTCGCTTTTAAGATTTGGCTGGACAGGGCACATCTTATCTAGACCGTTCTTTTACCACCAGATGATCCTTTACCACCTGGTATTCTAGGATTCCTCTCTTTCTCTTTATCCATACCTTGTGCCCGTGACTGGGTGTAACACAACTCTCCAGTACTCTCCATCCTTACTCCCCTGCTCTTCAAAATTACCTGATTGCTTTTCATTTGTATTTATATCCATTGAAACATTCTTGGCTTTAGGCCAAGCTATTCTGTATATCTTCCTGAATATTTGGCTTCACATATGGATGGTAAGAGAAATATGGCGTAAATGCTGGTAAAGATGTGTAAAGTTTAGTTTGCTATGATGCACACTGAACAAAAAAACTGATACGAGGATAGGGGTGCCAACGTACTTCGGCAAACCCTTTAGAGGTAAGCTTCACATTTAATGTCTGTGTGCGTTTTGTTAATGACCAGCTTCCAAGGAAGGGCAGAAGCATAAACAAGGTCTTATAAGGATTTACTTTGGAAAATCTCGGACGCACAGCTATACATAGAATAAATAACATGAGGAGAGGAAGAGGAGGTCTAAGTTCAGCAAATAAACTTAAGAAAGCTGTTTGTGCTGTTCAATGCCAGATGAAGTACTCTTTTCAGACATGAGGAAAAAGGACTGTCTTAAATATCACCCTTTTTAAAAGGGAAATTACAACTGTCATCTTGGCATTATCTTGGCATTCCTTTTTTTTTTTTTTTTTTTTCTTGCTAACACCCATGGTACAGGGAGGCTAACTGGACAATTAACTATGTTTGTTCTCCTTTCTTCACTCTGTCACAGTTTTAAAGGTTACTGTGTCACTACAAAAAGTAGGCAGGGTACCAGGCTATCCCTCTGCAGTTAATGACAAATGAGAATGCCAGGTAACATTAAGGCTGGCGACTGTTTAATAATGACCTTTGTAGATATCTAGTATTTCTTTCTGTATTTCGTATTTTAGCCAAAATACAAGCTGTGTGGTAGGGAGCAGAACAAGATGCTGTGAATTTATACATAACCTGATCTGATTTTTTTAAATAGATGTTGAAACTGTCTGGTTCGGAATGGAAACTCTGAAGTGAAACTCAGGTTTGTAAGCACTTAGCTTAATTTAAAACACTGGAATTAGGGCCACATAGGTAACCAATACTGAAAGACCCTATCTGTGCTTCATCTTCACCTATCCTAGCATCCAGATGGCAATAAGAAAAGCCCTGTAAAACCTAGTGATCTGAATAGGAAAATGTCTCAAAGCCAGTTCTTTTCTCTCTTAAGTGCAAGGGAGAAAAATCTACTAAGAACTCTAGGTACTTGATAGAAGATGAATGCTGATATGTCAACGCGTTAAGCTTGCTTTACTAACCAGCTGGTGTCATCTATAAATCTGGATTAATATATCCGTGGAAACAATTACATGCTGTCACAACCGTAGTATAGATGGCTTAGCAGTTGTGGTTGAATTTTTGGATTTGTGGGAAAATGAAAGATCATGCCATTGATGTTCTTTCACCACTTCTGAAAGTACCCTCTAGCTAAAACTTGGTAGTTGCTACTCTGAAACAGGTTTGCTTTCCTATACATTTTTGCTCCTAAAGTATGTGCTTTGAAAGGATAGATTTTGAATATTTGTATCCTGAAATGGTATATAAGAACATATAATTTCTTTTTAAGTTACCTTGTTTATTCAGGTTGTTGTGTGTGGTGGTTTTTTTTTTTGTGGTTTTTTTTTTTTTTTTTTTTTTTTTTTTTTTTTTTCTCCCCCAAATACGTACTCCTGAAATGCTCCTGAGCCGTTCCCAAGTTCCAGGTGGTTTCCTTAATTACAGGCTTCTGCAATATGGAGATGGAACTTCAGCTTTAATTATCTTTCTAGTAGCACATGATGATTTTTGGTTGGCTAATCTTAGTCACCTCATCTGCCATGGAGTCTGACATTAGCATTTTGTCATTAGCATGCTGTTCTTTTAGGACAACTTGTCTTACCTGTCTGTACATAACAGGGAAACTAAATTTTTTTTGGTGGCTGATATTTATCCAGCTGACTTTTGTGAGTACCTTGTAACTGTTGCCTTTTGGATCTGGCCCTGTATCTTGGTGGATCTGGACCTTGAGGCTGTAGGAGGTGGCAGTGTGTGGGCAGGTGGAAGAAGAGAGTGAGTAAGAATGAGCTTTTAAAGGTAAACTACTTTTAAGGAGAATTTCATTAAAGCATTTATTTTTTAACACCAGTGCCTGGAAAACCATTTGTTTTGATCTGTGGGACCTTATTTAGATTAACGGTTACCCTAAAACCATAATAACCATTATCAAAATATTTGTGATCATTCTCATCCTAAGAGTTTGGGAGTAATTGGATTTGTCTGGGGTGCTGTCAGTGAAGGTCTCACCTACAAACAGCTGGGACCAGGAGCCTTTAATTGGGCCTCAGCTGGCGGGGGGGGCCCTGCTTCCCCGGGCTGCCGGAGCGGGCTGGCGCTGGCAGACGGATTAGCTGTCGCTGTTCCAGTTAATGGTCTTTCTCTTCCAGCTATTTCCCTGCATTTGTAGGGCTGTAAAGAACTGCCCAGGATTTTTGTTTTTCTTTTTTTATAACAAACAAACAAAACCCCCCAAAACCCCCAAAAGTGCAGACTTTTTTTTAGCAAGGGGAGAGCCTGGGTTTTTGAACATTCAATATTTCTTCTCAGTGTGCAAACAAGCAGGTTGGTAATATGGACCTCAGATACCAAGTTTTGGCCCTAGGGAGCCTTTCTTGAGTCGTAAATCTCTAAAGGGAGATCATGATACAATTGCTGATGCAACCTGATTATATCGGCGTGAATGGAACTGCCAAAATACAATTAAAGAAACTGCTTATATTCTCTGTCTTCCAGGCAGGATACGATTGTTCGTGTCACTACCACAGTTTTGATTTTCTTGGTGACAATTGATTTAATATACTGTTTGGAAAACGTATGTGCTTATTCTCTCAGTGGTGATTTATGACAAGATAAAGAAGTGCCGAATTTTTTAGCAATAAAACAGATCCTGTGCAGCAGGCTATCTACGGTCAGCATTTCATCCTCTAGTCCCTAAATACTAGTGGATAGATTGAGGGAATTACTGTTGGCTGCCATTTACTACAGATGCATTTAATACAGGTGATGTGTGGCACTACTTTGGCTGATTCTGCTGCTGCGCCCGGAGAATGGGAAGGCAGAAAAGCTCATTGCGGTTCTGCTCTGTGTTTTGCGAAGGCTCAGACTTCATGCAGCCTGTGGACACGAGTGCCGGCTTGGCTGGGAAAGGTGACGGGCTGTGCGTGCGTGGGGATCTTGGCGGGGACTTCGTGTAGCTCTCGCACCTCTGCCGCACGTCTGCCCAAGGGCTAATATTCTCTTGCTGCTCCCAGGCGTGTTAACGTAGGGAAGGCCTAATGCGGGACTCGGTGCAGGTTTGGGGAGGTTATACTGGTGCATTTCAGTGCTGGTCAGGTTTAGAAAACATCAGTGCAAACGGGTGATCCGAAACAGCAATCAAAACCTGCTGTATTGCCATCAGTATTATTCTTGTTTCCTATTTATGCAATTAAAGATCGTTTTTCTCAAGGGAGGCTTGTTCTGATTAACTAGCAACCATTACAATGTAGATTTTCAATGAAGTCAAATCATTACCCAAAATTTGGTGCTTCATTTTAGAGTTTAATGATGTATCTATCGGAAACTCTAGCATGCATTAGGTTGTCTCCTTAATTTTACAGTTTCTTTTGCTAAACACGCCTGAATAACTTATTTACTAGATTCATTTTGACCAAGGTTTGATCTGGCTTTTGAATAGAAACTGGAAGTAAGCATGCAGGAAACAGGTACTTTAAAATAAATTAACATTAAACGTACTGAATAATGAAGGAAAATGTAATCAAAAATATATTTTCCATTTTCCTTTAATGCATTGTCTAATGCTGATTTATTAAAGACCAGCACTTGGTGAATTGAACTGGTGGTTTCTGGACAAAATACCTTTCTGTAGTTTTTGCATTCTCAAAGTTAGTTTTTATTAGTAGGTTACAGAAAGGAAAGAAATTTCTGAATTTGCAAATCCTAGCTGCTCTTTTACTTTGAAAGAATTATATATTCAACTGAACTAGACTGGGGGAGGGGGAAAGGTAAAGAAAATACATTCTTGTAACCTGTTGGAGGGAGAGCTAAAATGTCAAGGCTCAGTTTATTGTATACCAGACTCCAGCTCAGATACTTAGACTGTGACTTCTTTACCTCATTTGTTTTCATAAACTTTGTCAATACCAAATAGTGCTTGAATATTACCATTTAATTTGTTAATTTACATTGCTTCAGTAGAAGCCCAGTGACTTTAGGCATTGATGAATATTTTCATAATATACTGAAATTGTTATTTATAAAGAAAAATACATATTTTAGATTTGAAATATTTTAAGTAAAACCAGCTTCTTTTATTAATTGTGGGGGTGAGGGTGAATCCCTTGAATCCATAAGTGCCAGTCATTAGATCACCAAATTCCAGTCATGATTTGCTCCGCTCCGGAGCATCGGATTGCCCTGTTCTCCTAAACTGGGGCATTTACGCATACAAAACTAAGCAGATGCCCAAGTGCTCTGCTGTGCAGCAGAACTGACGTTTACCAGTGCCGCTGCTTTTTGGGGGGTGTTCTGGGAACAGCCATCGGTTGGGCACAGGGTAGGGCAAGTGTCTGCCGAGAGGCACTGGCAGCCCGGGGGACTGGCGTGAGGCAGGGTCTGAGGGCAGCCACCCAAGGGGATGTAGGGGCGTGGGGGACTTTGAGAGAGGGTCTTCTGGGAGGTGCTCCGTGCAAGGACGAGAGTCAGCAGATGCTTGGGGTGGAGACCTCCCAAGGGCCTTTTCAACCTGAATTATTATTTCATAGAATCATAGAAAGGTCTGGGTTGGAAGGGACCCCAAGGATCATGGAGTTCCAACCCCCCTGCCACAGGCAGGGACACCAACCTCCAGGCCTGGATCTACACAAGGTTGCCCAGGGCCCCGTCCAACCTGGCCTTGAACACCTCCAGGCATGGGGCATCCACCACCTCTCTGGGCAGCCTGTTCCAGCCCCTCACCACTCTCTCTGTAAAAAGCTTCCCCCTAATATCTAATTTAAACCTTCCCTCCTTCAGCTTCAATCCATTCCCCCTTGTCCTGCCATTTTCTACCCTTTTAAAAAGCTGGTTCCCCTCCTGTTTGTACGCTCCCTTCAGGGACTGGAAGGCTGCAATGAGGTCCCCCCGCAGCCTTCTCTTCTCTAGGCTGAACAAGCCCAGCTCCCTCAGCCTCTCTTCGTAGGGGAGGTGCTCCAGCCCTCGAATCATCTTCGTGGCCCTCAACCTGGTTCTCCTTGCAGTGGTTTTGAACTAGGGCTCTGCTGCTCCCGTCTGTGGGTTTGCAACTGGCTGATGATGCTGGGCCCTGCTACCCTATTGCCTCAAACTTCCGTGGATGCAAATTCCCTATTTTTCAACCTTCCTATTGTGGCAACTTGTGTATTCTGTCTCTGTGCTGCCTAGTACTACTGGAGGTATCATTAATCCGTAAGGATTTATTTAAAGCTATTCTCTCTGAGGCATGGAGGAAATTTTCTCATCATTTACCAAGCTGAATGTATAATAAGCAGTTGCATCACTTACTGAATTCCTAGTGATATGTATTTCCCAATGGGTTGGCGAGTATCGTTGCAAATCAGCTTCCTTTATGAATGGCTTTGTATTGACTGTCGCTTCTAGTTTTGCTGGTTTTGTTTAAGAGCACTGCACAGATAATGGCATTTGGCCCAGAGGAAAGATGCCTAAAAGAGTAATGGGGATTTCTTTAATGAGGATCATTATTATTTGTAATGCACTGACCTGGTCATGAATCAGGTTTCTGTTGTGTCCTATAAAACCGCAGGGCAAAAGCAGCCTTGGTTTTAAAGAAACTCCAACCAAAGCATAGGTTAAATGTTAACGGTGCTGACTATCAAAAGAACAAAGCATATTAATAAAATAACTTCTGGGGGACAGGAAGGAAAACAATTGTTCATGATTTAATTAAAGCAGCAAAGAAATCAGCTGTTCTGGAGTTGAGGCTGGTTGTGTGCGCTGATGTTTCTCTCTTGTACAGAATCCACATTTGACCTTTCAATAGAATACAGTATCTCATGGAAGAGAAAATGTCTCATTAAAAGTGAATGTGATAGATAGCATCTATTAATCAATGGTATGGAAATTCTTTAGGCCTCAGACTTGGTGTTTAGATGCGTCTCTTGGGAATCAATATTGTTTCCAAGTAACTAAAACAAAATCAATAGGAGACACGGATTTCATTTCGGTTACAAATCATTAGTTTCCAGTGTTTCTGAACCTTAAACTGCAAACAAAATCTTTATAAAATTGCCTTTTAAAGAATAAACAGTACTCAGGAGACCTTGACATGTTATGTCATTTGAGATACAGCATCTTGCAAGCATCTAATTCATTAAGAGCTTCTCTTGTGGTCTTGCAACCCACTGTTACTGCAAATAGGCTGCAAGCGGGATTCCGGTTGAAAATACTCCATCAGTGCCTTGGGGGTCTGTAGTAGGAAGAAAACAATCTGAGATTTATCCTGCACTCCTTCCCGTGTCTTCGCATCCTTCTGCTTCAGAGTGTGCTCTTCTGGAACATGCTGATATAAGCCACCGGGCTGTCAGCCTTGTTCAGCCATCGTTCCCCTTTCCTAGCGCTCCCTTCCTGTATAAATCCCTCCCCAAAACGCTGCATCACATCTGGTACCCTGAAAACCACTGGAGTTACAGAGGTGTTACCACTGTTTTGCTTCTGCTGCGGCTTAGAAGAGGTAGTTTGTTGTAATTGGTTTTTTAGAAACAAACAAACAACGCCTTGATCAGCAGGGATGTAAAAAGCCAAAGGAGTGACAAAAACCCGCAGCCTCGGGTTACTCCTGGGGGCTTAGACTGGAGAACAGTTAAAGCCTAAAGAAAACAAAGTAGTAACAGAGGGTGGGGAGAGCTGAGCACGGACTTCTCTTCAGGGAGCTAAGCAGCCAGCGAGTCATTTCTCCTCAGGGACAGGAATGAGAACCATTTGTCACAAAAAAAAAAAGTGGATTTTGGGACACTGTCCATACTGCAGTGCAGCATTAGACAGTCACTGTCCTATGTTGCTTCATTGAATTATGATGCAGTTGTTAGCACCCCCCATTGAGCACCTGACCTATATTCCTCAGGTGCTCAGGAAGGAATGGGCCTATTGTGAAATTGTCTCCTCATTAGCTGTGACCTGCAGAACATCCATCCTGCTTCCCAGCACAAAAAGCCTAATCAGTGTCCTTGGTTTTCTTCTGTCAGGTGATTCATACGGGGATGAAGGCATTGCTGTTCTGTCTTGGCTAATGTTCTTTACAATGTCGTCCCCCCATTTCTGAAGTTAGGTCTGTTTGAAAAAATATACGGGGGGGGGGGGAAGAATTAAAAACTGGGTGACAGCTTTCAGTCTTCTGCTACTGAGGTCAAGAGGGCTTAACTCAGACTTGAATCTTAAAGTGTAAAGGAATTTTCTTGGAAATTCTTACTGGTTTCATATTTGCACACTGTTTTCAAGATGTGAATCCTCCCTACTCCTTGGTAGTGCTTCCCAGTTAAGCTAGGTAGAAAAAGAGAAAAAAAGTCAAACTTCTCTTAGCTGTTACTGTGCTGTATGTTAAAACTGCAATTAATGCAAAACCCAGATTTAATACTGAGAGTAACAGAGACT
>KL281739.1:46980-68451 GCA_000699545.1 Podiceps cristatus
AACAAATCTGTTAAAAGCTATCAAGAGGAGGAGAGGCTGCTGGAAGAAAGAAGCAGAGCTAAAGATGATCAGATTGGAGTTCAGTGAATATAGCAATAAAATATTTGTGAATGTTCTTGTGACTATAACCTGCTGATTTGATTTGCTGATATTGCATACCATTTTAATCACTTATTCGCAAACATCTGGTTGAGCTAATCCTTATTCACATGAATAAAACACAGAAGACGAGCACTGTAAATGCTTGCATAGATTTCTGAGGTATTCCCACTAGAAGTCCCTTTGAAAAGTTTTTTTTTTTTTTTCTTTTAATCTGCACAGAAGAGTATCAAACAGTTACACATGTCATGAGGGAGTTTTTGAAAATGAACGTTCATGAGTTACAGGAAGGGAAGAGTTCTGAAACATGGTGTAGGTCATTCAAAGAAGGGAAAAAGTGACTCAGGTGTGACTGTCATGAAGCGACAGGTATGAATAACGTGGCTACTAGTTTGTGAATAGCGATGGCTTGGGTATATTACTGCTTTCAGTTTGGTTAAAGATTAATCCAAAGTCTGCAAGAGTTAACCATTTAATTGCAAACCTTGGGAACCAATGCATTAGATAACCTTTTACTATAGTGTGGTTTGTAATACATCAAATCCAACTTCTCTAAAGTTGCAGCGATTTGCAACCCTTTGAGAAGCACCACGGACGTGTGGTGCGCAGCATCAGTTTACTGTGGCTTTGTCACTTCAGATGTATTCAAAGGGTTTTGGTGGTTTAACTGAGAGCGACAGGCTTTGTGCGGGTTCAAGTTTTGTATCTCTCCACTGTCCCAATTTTATGCCAAATCAAATATTCTTTGCCCTTCCATAGTGTATGGTAACGTATATTATAGTGATATAATGATACGTTTCCTCAACAAGTAAGAGCTCTTTCTCTACTCAGAACCATATACTTTTTCTGTTCTTAGGCAGAAATACTAGAGTATGTTATTTTAGATTTTGTCCTTTTTCAGATGCACTTTGTGGTCTCTAACATCCACCTGAGTCCCTGTGAAGACCTAGCTCAGAGGGAGAGGCTTTATTAGGTCAACATCTCTTTCAACTTCTGTTGCCAGTTTTAAAATTTTTCCGTGTGAGATGTCATTTGCCCGCTCTCCCCTGAGGCGTGGGAGCCCTGTGCCCTGCAGCAAGGGAAGGACACACCAGTCCTCAAGGAGCTACCTGGGGGGAAGGAGGCTGCGAGTCCTTGTCCTGTCTGCTCCTTGTCCAGGATGGGATTTGAGCTCACGATGTGGGGCTTCTCTATTTCACACTTTCATTTCTCTCTTGTGTTGAATTAGACCAAGAAAGGTCTAGAGTCCACATCCTCCTTTAAGATTTGGTGGCTTTTTTGTTGTTGTGTTTTTTTTTTTTTTTTCTTTAGTCTGTCCTGGTGTAGTTTTGTCAGTTGGGGCTGTTGCTCTCACCCCATCTCTCAATGGCATTGCTGTGCATATGCCCAGGAACAATTGCAGCAGAAGAAAGTTTTCTTCCTTGGATAGCTCACAGCTCTCAAAGAACAGCTTTATACCTATATTGTCCCATAGTTAGTTACTGGCTGAGGTAGTTTGGTTCTTCCGGATCTCATAGCTAAACACTGAGGACATAAACAAGGTCTTGGGCATCTCCCTGGGGTCCCTTCGCTTTCACTCACATCTCTGTACTCAGTTGTCCTGCCCTGTAGCTGCTGTGGGTTGCTGAGGCTTGTTGCTGTGTTTGAGGCTTTGTTAGGCGTGTGGCGTTCCTGACGAAATCAATGCTAAGTGACTTTTATTCCCCTAAAACGTTAATACACCTAAAAAGGAGTCCTCAGTGCTTTAATGGGTTGGAGGCAGCATTTTCCAGGGCTGAATTTGTAGCCTTTGCTGCCCACCTCTCCTCCAGATGAATGCTTTTCCTGCCATCCCTTCTGTAGGGAGATAGGCCTCTTCTCCCTGGCCAGACATTTATCTTCTCCAAATCTCACTCTAATTTCCACTTCATTTCCAACTCCCATGCCTAAACGCCTTGTTCCTCAGCTTCTACAGAAATAAAAGTTGTGGCTATAGATATCAAACTGCATATTCTAAATTAAGGTTGCACCTCCAGTTTCCAGCCATTGTACTTCACTTGGTTTATGCCTACTTTCATGTTCTCTGTCTTAATTCTTCCTTAAAATATCGAGAGAGATGCTTAGCTATGTATGGGAAATGCTATTGAAACCAAATATCCCAAGTCCAGATCCTGCAAACGCTTTTGTATGTGCTTGACTATAGATAGCGGGTGTCTTCCCTGGCTGCAGGGACCAGAGTGGAGTGCGTGTGTGCATGTGGGCAGGAGATTGCAGCAATCATTGTAACACACCGTTCAGGACCACCATTTATGAGTGTTTACATTTATGAGTAAAAAGATTTGCAAAAATCCAGTGGAGAAAAATATTATGGTGTCTCTTCCCCCTCAGACTGATAGTATAATGAGTCACAGCAGTGGTTTTTTATTTGTTTATTCTTACAGGTTCCTTTGCTAAGGCCACATTCTTATTGCCAAATTGTTTATTCTTGCTATAGCTTCGTGTTCCCATATGCTGATGTAAAAAAGAGGCCACCTTCAACCCACACTTGGAACCTGATGAAATTTGATTTTGGAATGACCCCGTTCTCTTGAAGCTTGAAGATGGTACTTTGTAAGTTAATATTTTCTCAAGGTCCAATCTAATCTACCAAGTGGAGATTGAAGGAACCTGTTATAAAAAGCTGATGATAAAGTCCAAGTGAGGTCACTGTAAATTTCACTGTGTACTTCAAACAAAGAGAAATGATTAAAAAACATTTATTTAATGTGTCTTCTTTGAGACCAAAGGTACCAATTAACTAGGACATGTTGCAAGTTAAGAGTTCTTTTTGCTGTCAATAACTGTCATGCAAGATACATTAGTTCTGTTACAGGCACTCTACCACAGGAATTTCATGCTTCCCATAAATTTAAGCATGAATTATTATGAGAGAAATGCACAAGGGCTCCTACTAAATTATATGTGTTACAGTTAATACAATCATTTCTTTCATGACCTGGTGAAATTAATGACAAATAAATGGTAGGTCATCTTGCTGCTAGTAATACAAATATATTCTCAAATGGTTTTGGAGCCAGAGAGAGAGCGCAAGCATCATTACCTTTAATCTAATGTCCAGCTCTATGTTGCTACTTGCTATCTTAATCCTGAATTGATCCCAATTTGAGATTGGTTTACTTGAAAAATATTTTAGGACATGCTAGCATTACTTTGTTTAATCATATTTTCCTGATCAGGTAAATTTTAGTATCTGTTCTCATTGATTTCTGAAGTTGGAAATTGAATATGCCTACATATAAATGCACATCTCAACTGATGGGACTTTCCTAACCTTCATCTTTATTCTTGCTTTCATGAAAACTGATAAAAGCTTTGATCAGAAGCTGTTAGAAGCAACTCAGTCAAATAAGAGGTATAAACCACCACAATAACTTTTACATTTGGGTCACTTTTGTATCATTTTAGACTTAACATTTTCTTTTCCTTACTACTGTAGTAAGAATTGGAAAACGTAAGGATTTTCACATCCCACAGACTTTTATTGTGGGAGAAGTGATAGTGTCATGGAAATCAGCAGAACTTTTTTCATTATTTGCATTTTCCTACTAAATGTGTTGAACCAAGAGGTCATTCTAAAGGCGTTTATTTATCAAAGAAAGGAATGATGAGACAGACAAGTCAGCTTCTTAATTCAGCTGGAGAAATAGCAGAAGTTCAAGCACACAGACAGTCATGTCTGGGCGTGATGCAGAAATAGGTGTCGAGATCCGGTTTCATTAGGATGCAAGTGACTATTTTTTCGTTCTACTGGTGTACTGAGCTAAGGACCTGTGGGAGGCATTCATTGCCTGGTGCATATTCCTGTATATCCAGTATTTATGAAGTGGGCCTTTTTTTGTCCCAAAGAGTTTAGTGTCTGATATGTGAACTGAGGCACTCGGTTAAGTTAGCTCAACTCACCTCTAGCAAGTTAGAGTTGATGATGATAATATAGTGCCCTAAAGTGCTATTGAGTTTATCATCTGCCCTGAGTAAGCAGTAATGTTAGCAAAATTTAAATTTGATATTGTTCTATCTGTGTCCTAAGGGTCAATTGACCCAACTATTTCATACGGGACTATGTAATTCAGTAGGGTCACTTAAGGAAAAAGAGCAAGAATAGTTCCGCATCTTGGCTGAGCAGAGTAACCCATCTGGAGATGTTTGACCTGATTGAAGGTAGAGGTCTTCCAGCAAGGAAGCCTCAAGGTTCACTTTGTATAATCCAGGGCTGGATTTGAAATTCTCAAATGCCTCTTTTGGTCAAAAGTGATGGGGAAGATAATAAATTTTCAAGAGTGCAAGAAAGCAGAAGAATGCATCTGTAGGCCCTTCTTGGAGTTAACTTGGCTTGAAGTGGGACACCCAGTTCTACCAGCACTGGCAGCTATTCAGTATCAGTTGTTAATAGTTATGGTATATACTCTGTTTGCAAGCATGTGCTAAAGCTGGAAATGCCTAATGATCCTGCTATTATTGTTTATGCTAGATAGATCTAGACAGCATTCTCCCAAATGTGATTTTGTTGCTGTGAGAGAGGAGGTAGGCACTTACGCTGTAGATCATGCAGGATTATTGATTTCAAATGCAATGTACACAGACTTTGATAAACTCCAAGAGTTTAGGAGGATTTCCTTTACTTTGAAGTCTCTTGTCAGGTTTAATCAGTCTTGAAACAATTTTAAAGAATATTTCTTGGGCTATTCTTGAACCTAGGAAGTGGGGAAAAAAGAATTAAAAAACCCCTCTCAAAAAAGCCCTAAATCCCTATGCTTCTGCAGTCCATTTTTTTTCTTTATTGACAACAAATGTATAGAAGCTAGTCTTAAACTAAAGCTGCACTGTCTCCCATGGTGCCATGACTGCTTTCCTGGGCTGGATGTGCACCTGCAGGCAGAGATGCCTTAGGTCTTGTATACATGGTGCTGTACCGCAGTAGTGACGGTCGTGTAGATGCTGCTCTCAGTTCTGTGTTGGCAGCAGCTCTGCCTTGCGCAGTGCCTTCATGCCAGAAATGCTTCCCAAGCATTACTGAGGTGGCACCTCACAGAAGTAAGTGAGCAATTGAGTTTGGTGAGGAAGAGGAGGGGTGGCCTGGCCTTTGGCAAGCAGACCTTCTCTTGAGCTCTTCATAGAGAAAGTGGGAGAGATGTTAGTGCTCATAATGGCTTCAGTTTTCATTTCCTCCACTATCATATGTTTTAAATAAATATGTCCTGGTAACTTGTTGGGGCTATCACAGTCTTTGCTCCTAAAGATTTTTTTCTTTTTTTAACTTTCATTGTGAAATGAAAGAGCAGGCAAGGATGCAAGGAAGAATTGAGATAAAGGGACTTGCTCAAGAGCATCTGGGAGATCAGTAGTGATGGCAAAGCTTCTGTCACCTGAACCCTAGACCACTACCATGTTTGCTGTTGAAAGTAGCCTCAGAAAGAGCCAATTTTGGCAGCAAGGCTTTTCCTGCATGTTATTTATTGCATCTCCTCTCCTGGCCTTTTGCAAGGTCTTTAGGAAGTAGTTAGGACAAATATTTAAAAATCCTTTGTATTTCCTATTTGATTTTCCTTCTTCACTGTTCTTAATTTCGAAGAGCTAGGCTTCTCTCAAAACATTTAGAGACCTCCCTGACTGACAATCTTCATACTTTTCATGGCTGAATTATGTTACATTAGCTGTTCCACACAGACATTGCAATGATCGATAGCATAAAAATAAGGCACTGCTACCATTCCCACTGAAGAAAGATTAACTGCCTCTATAGACTTCAGAGAACAGGAGGAGATGAATGGAGACAGGAAAATAGGTCAGTTTTCCCCAAAATGCATAGACTATACAAAGGGCATCTCTTATGCCAAATTCCCTGTTGTGTCTGAGAGAAAGGTTAGAAGTAGAAAGTGTTGTGATTGCGCAAGTCTGTTTTCTGTGAACACTGAGTTGGCCTCTTGCCGTGAGTGGGTGTTGATGCTGATCCCAGGGGATGGTTCACGACAAAAGGATGGATGTTTTTTGGTGCTATTTCTCGGTTCTGAGTGCCCTTGACAAGTAGGGAGATTAATGAGTTGAATGCAACAAGAATATATCAGGAGGGTATTTGTTCTTTGGAAAGATTAAGAATTTAAAATGAGAATGTTTGGGGTGTAGGTGTGTCAAGACACTTGCGGGATTCAAAGGTGCAGGGAGATCAATGAGACTGCAAAATTAGAAGTGGATGAAGGGGAGTTCCCAAGGTTCCCCTTGGGCACTGCTGCCATGAGCGCTTCCTCAGCCCTGTGTACCTACCTAGGGAACAGAGCGCCTTACTCATTACTGACTCCTGCCATTTTGTGAGGCCGATAAATGGGAATTCTTTCACACTCTCAAGAAGTATGGGTCTTGGTGACCGCTGAATGATGCACTGGTTGCTAAGGAGCTCTGTAAGGTAATCTGTGGGGCTGGGCGGGGGTGGTTCTGAGTCAAACTCCAGTAAAATTGAAAGTAGACACTGAGACTGGCTATTCTACTTTGATAAAAATGTTTGAGAAATTCCTTTTGCAGTGGTGAGAGCTGTCAGGGCCTTAAGTACATCAATAGGCTTTGCCTGTCTTCTCCTTGCCTAGGGGTTTGGCTGCTCAAGGCCAGATCTGACTCTCTGACTGCCCAGAGGAGCTGTGGGGAAAAGAGCCGGCAGAAATCTCATCTGGAACCTTTTGGTTCAGGAGGTCTTTGTAAGCTCAAACACTCTGGCTTTGGCTCTTGCCTGAGCTATGCTATAGATATGCCTGTGTCTTGCCGGGCACCTCGCTGGTCCTGACCTCGTCTTTGCTGACTTGACTTCTTCGCTTGACCGGCTGACTTGCCTCTGGTGATCACTGTGGCTGCCATCACGGACCTGCTCTGCTCTTCTTGCTTGGCACTGTGGGACTGTGCCTTTGTTGAGGAGGCTGCTGCCCTATCTGGCGTGGTGTCACCTCCGGCTCCTGGCTCACCTGCTGCTGTATCCAAGTCCTGGCAGGTAGCTCTGAGTTCAGGACCTGTGTCCTGTGTGAGCTTGTGTGAGCTACTATTGGGTCCCACATAGCTTGACCAAGAGAAGGAAGCAAAACATGAGCTTTGTGTCCAGTTTGCATGGCCCTGGGGCGCCTTGGGGAGCAGGCTGGGACCTGCTGTCTTGTATCAGTTGGGGTCTCCTAGGAATTGTCTGCAGCAAAGGTTGGGAGACCTGCCTGACTTCTACAGCTGCCTGGGTGTGAAGAATGGAAAGGGGGTGGATGAGCAGTGAGCATCTGTCTTACTGCAACTATATTAAACTGGTCTGTGTAGCACTTACCGGGGAAATGCTCTGGCTTTGTGTGAGGATGTCCTTTTCTAAGAATTGACCTTAACAATGATAATTCTGCCATTTGCTAAAATCTGTTATTTTTCACTGCAAACCGTGAGTGCGTAAATGCTGAAGGTTTTGTCTTTGATCTTGCTAATGACCTACAGAAGATTGGTTCTGTCTGCCCTTGCACTTCACATTCTTCAGTTTATTGAAAGTCCTACATTTAATTACAGTCAAACAGCTGCTGCTTTTTTTCAGAAACATGCACGTTAGAGACATCATCACTTAGAAATGTTAAATGTAACGTGAAGTACCTTTTAGTGTGAACTTTTACTCTCTGCCTGATACCTGTAACTGAGCAAACATGAATTGTGTGTCCTGCACTTTCCAAGAACATGTGGGAAACTCCCTTTTTCCTGTGCTTTGGAAACAAAGTCCCGTCTTTCCTGGTTTTCTCTGTCAGCAGCAGCAAAGCTGGATTTTGCAGTTACCTCACTATGTGTCTTTCACCATAGGGTCTTTATGTCTCCTGAGTGAAATTCGCTACATTGGCAATGTCTGATCTGTAGGTTTGGTCCACATTGTTGAATACGCGCCCACGTGTGGTAGCAATGGTATGGTGTTGTGGTTTAACCCCGAAGCGTAACCGGACCACGCAGCTCGCTCCTGGTGGGGTGAGGAGGAGAATCGGGGGGAGAGAGGGAGAGAGAGAAAGCTCGTGGGTTGAGATAAAAACACTTTACCAGGACAGCAAAGGAAAAGACAAAATTATATTAATTATAATAATGTATAAGGATAATAGAATGTATAAAATGAACAATGCACAATTTCTCACCACCTGAGGACTGACACAGCCCGTCCCGAGCAGCAGCCAGGGAGCAGGGATATTCCCCTGCAGCCATCCCAGAACAGCAAGTGCCAGAGAGAGCGCGAGGGAACAACAGTCGAACAAACAGGAGGCCTGAACAAAAATAAACGAAAATAAGGTAACAAGAAGGGAACATGAACAGAAAGCAAACCGAACAACGAACCTGAGCGAGGGGGGCAATGGCTGACCCTCCCTCACCCCGGCCATGCCGTCTATGGTACGGAACACTCTCTCTGGCCAGTTCAGATCAACTCTTCTGGCCATGCCCTCACAGGTTTTTGCACCTGCACATCAGCAAAACTCGGGAAACTGCAAAATGTCCTTGATTGTTCAGCAGCAACCAACACCAGCAGCACATTATCACTATGTTTCACATACTAAATCCAAAACATAGGAGCTGCTGAAAACAAAACTGTGTCCTGGCTGAAACCAGGACACACGGGAAAGAACATGCTGGTATTTCTGACAGTACCTGAGTCGACACTCTATGTTGAGCTGACACAGATGTTATGTCTTCTAGGACCTAATGTGGCTTTTGAGAGCTCACTTGGGTATCTCTGCACAGTGCTGTGTAGTCTTCTACGAAAGAATGATTTACTGGATGCAGACAACCAAACAGTATCTAAGCCCACAGGAATTTCTGTACCTAGTAGGCAGCATGGAGGACGTTTCCATTTTATCTCCATTCAGACCAAAGGGAGGTAGAATCTCATTGTAGCATACCGTGTCTGTGCGTGCCTACGTGCTCTCCCTTGAATACTTAGTGGGAGTACTGAAAAGGAGCTGGTTTTGGAAGACAGAATGTGGGATAGGCAGTGGGTTAGGGAAGGGTGGGGAGAGTGCGTGGACCTTGTAGCTCCACACACGAGTTTCTGCTTCAATGGTTTCTAAGTATGTCTTTTGAGTAAAGCTCAATTTATACACTAAAGTGTGATTTATGGCTAAGTTTAGATCACACTAATTAGGGTAGAGTCCAAGGCAAGACAATATTTCCCATTATTTATGAGCAAATATGCATTGTTCTATAGGATCCTAGTTGTTAAAAGACAAAATATTATTGGAGGAGTACTTAATAATTCCTACCGTATTTAAACCTGAGCTCTCAGATGTAGCTGTGTTCAATCATAACCTGAAAAGCAGTAATGCTTGTGAGTTTCAAAATCAAACAAAGCAGTATTTGGAACTGAACAGCTGGCCATCAATTCCACAACAGTAATTCTGTTACAAATCAAATACATCGGAACAAAGGTCTTGTCACCAATTGTTTTTTGCAATGTAGAGAATGGAAATAATTCCATGTGATCATGCAGTTTCTTTACAGGAGCTGATTTAAACCAGAATCAGATGTGGTACTGTGTGTTAATGACAATTAGTTTCTTACTACCGTTAAGGGTTTATCATCTACCATTGACATTAATTATTCTGTTTTGGCTCATTGACTTGCAAAATCACTAAATGATTCCTTTGTTACAAAATACCATATTTAAAGAATGTGTTTGATGGAAACACAGGTCTACTTATCATCTTCATATCACTATCGAGAGCTTGTCTTCTACCACAGAATGATTCACTATGGAGAAGAATTGAAGAGAACAGGAATTTTTGCAAATGGCTTTCAAAAGAAATTAAAGTTGGTATTGTGTCTACTTGTCACTCATACTTTAGCTATCTCACAGTAGAGGGCAGAAGTGAATTCTTTTCAATTTGCAATTTTCAGGCTTGTAAATTGAAAAATCCACATCTGTCCTTTCTAGCTTAAGAAGGATTGACAACGAAAGGTCACATTTTCAAAATGAATATGTAATGCATTACCCCTTATTGTATCATTATTTTCAGGTTTTATATTGGCCTACTGCGATAGCTTTTTAAACACCTAGTAATTATCGCTGTAGTTATACTCACAACACCCTTGTGAGAGAGGGAAATCCTATTATCTTTTGTTTGTAACTAGAAAACTCAGTTGCAACAAGTCTCTTGGACTTGTCTGTGATTGCATAAGGAGTCTGTGACAAATTCAGTTGTCAAGTTACTGTGCAGGTTGCTGGACTCCGGTTGTGTCATTGTAGTGTCTTCTGCAAGGTGGGACTCCACTGCTGTTTGCAAGGATGAGGATGCAGGTTTTACCTGCTTACTCCCTGGGTGCTTGCAGATTCATTCTTGTAAAATTTTTGACATACTAACGTACATTTAAATGTTTCACAAGCTTTCTGACTTCAGAGGCACTGACAAACCAAGGAAACGGCCGACAAAGACCAGCAGTCAATTGGTGCTAGACAACAAACACGAACACAAATTTTAGAGAGCAGCAGGTAGAGAGAGCGTGCCAACGTTTTTGCCTCTTATCTTTGTGGAAGTCATGATTTTGGGTTTCACGATGCTAACTTGACACCTGCTTTGCTTTGAAGACAAAAAAGCAAGTTTTTCACTTGTCTCATGTTTAACAGCTATGAGTAGTGTCAGATGGTTTTTGGTGGACAGCACCAGCATAGCCTGGAAATAAAATCTTTCTGTGGGATTCATTCCTACAGAGTGACAATCTAAGAAACAAACCCATTTGGGAATACAGTTCATACTAGGAAGGAAGAAGAATCTGAGATGTATGACTTAGCTAAGTGACAATGAAGGGTCTTAGATTGACATAATCAGACAAATATGAGCATCGAGCAGGGCATAATTTTTCAGGATGGAATGAGGGATAAAATTAGGAAATATAAGACTACAAAATGGTCTCAAAGTAGATAGGGGAGGCACATTAGAGACAAGAGCAGCAAAAAGTTTTCTGAAAGTACTTTAAAAATGGACACATCTAACCCAGTGAATAATGGTTTTGACTCTAAGTTGCAGTTCATGAGTGTTGGGGAGCTTGAGGTAAGGGTACCTGGGTGGTATTCCAGTGGAGTGGCTGAACGGCTTCTGCTCAGGCACGCGCTGTGCACTGAAAGCTGTATAACAAATAGTTTTACAAGATGGAGAAGATAACCCGGCAGAAAAGATAATCTGGAGCAGAGGAATGGATAAGAAAAGGTTAGTAGGAAAGGAGGTGGCTGTGCAGGCTTTTGAGGGAAGTCTAGGATGAAAAGTGCAAGTTGTGCTGAAAGGGGTGGGATGGGGAGGGATGACGTTGCAAAAAAAATGGAGGCACGCGGGGAAGATGCCAGAGGCAGTCTCAGAGCACGTTCAGTGCAGGTGCCGCCTTTCAGTAGAAGCGGAGGGGACTTTTTGGAGAGGCTTGAGTCCATCGGTTGGGGAACGTGGAGGGGGAGCGGAAAACAAGAGATTGCTTCCTAAGGCAGAGTAGGGCATGGTACGTGGTTGCAAAATCTAGTACAGGAGCTGTGTGTAAACTGAGAGTTGAGAAACACCGCGCTTCAGTTCTTTTTCATATCAGCAAATTATTTAATTCATGTGTTTTGGGGGATTGAAAATTTCCTTTTTTAAACTGCAGTCTGCAATTTTCATTGGCGACTCAACATATGGGTTTTATTTTAGAAAAATATTAGTGATGTTTTTCCATTGTCATGAGGTGATATCATGAGTTATATGGATTCGCATGAGCTGTTCTTTATTTTTGAAGTGTTTAAAGACTGCCTTTGTGCTTTAACCTCCTAAACTACTTGCTGAGGTACCATACATAGTATTTCCACTGGAAGAAAGTGTGTGACTGGTGTAATTTGAGAGCCTGATTCTCTTCATATTCACCTCAGTTTTATACTAGGGCAACTCCAGGGACTTGATGAGTGGGAGCAGACTCAGGCTCAATAGTTCTTCAGTTTCTGATGGGAACTGTGTAACAGGATTAATAAATCATGATCCTAGCTTTAAAAAAAAACCAAAACCTGTTGGATAATAAAACTTTTAGTAATGAAATAATCATAGATCAGTTGGATTGCCTGAGGGTAGAAACGCGTCCTTCTCTCTGCTTAATATGTTTCGTTCTTTTGCTTAACCATCCATTCATGGTATTTCTCCACTGCAGATACACAACCCAATGCTTTTGCTGACTGGACAGAGGGTCAGATCAATGCAGGGCAAATTCTTGTTAATGAGATTTTGATTCTTTTGACATTTCCAATCAATGTTTACTTGAAACGCGTGGAAGGAGTCTGATGTTAGCAATCCAGTTCTCAATTGTTTCTCAAGTAGGCAATCACAAATATTTGTCTTTTTTTTTTTTTTTTTTTTTTTTTTAATGGAGGTCATAGATTTGTGTTGCTCAGTGTTAATTAGCTTCTTAATATGCCATGGTCTGCACTTCAGTGAAAGCTTGCTTTTGTTTGTGTCGTTATTACCTTTCTAGAAAGAAACTGTCAGTTTATTCTCTGAGACAACCTCAATGTCTCTTAATTCGTAACTTTTCCTAATGTAATTCCTTGGAAGTGACTGCTTGAAAAACGAGATATTCTTGCATGTGTACCTAATGCAACTACAATTCTTATTAAACATCAGAGGTGCACAACTAGGGAATGTGTACACCAGTTATGCCACTATTTGCTAAGTTTTGTCAACATCTAATTTCTGAGGGATTGCACTGTCCTGTTACTCCTCTAACTTTACCAAAGCGGCAGCTCAGAGGTGAAGCCTCTGATTTCCTGGAGGAATAAGGTAGCTACTCTGATGTTAAAAGATTCCTTCTTGCCCTGTCTGGGCTGTCCTTTGTCATCAACATGCAGCTAGTCACCTTGGCCACTGCTGTCTAGATCCTGCTCTCTGTGTGTAGGCTGGAGATCTTAAATGAATTAGTCTCTTCAGCCCCCCACCTTCCCCTCACCTGACTTGTTTCTATTTAAGAGAAGCAGTGAGAATAGGTATCGGAATAGCCAGGAACAGGAACTTATGGTGTAACAGTCTGTGTATGTTTAGTTAAATAACATCCTGTCTCAGGGCTGGAATGCCATGAGGTGTTGAGCTGGGATATGTACAATACAGGTCATTGGCAGGTAGAGGTATTCGCTATTGTATTGGAGACAGATGACATCTTCACTTGTGGCCACGTATTAAGACACCTCATTTCTTTTAAAAATTATTTATAGGTGCCTGTTCTCAGGAAAGTACCTTCTTTGGATCTACAATGTGTGAAGTTACTTAGACTTAGAATACTTCGAAGCATTAGCACCTGCCTAGAGGCTTAACTCTAGGCTTGCGTTTCAGTCGTGGGAACTAAGAGTGTACATGGTTAACACTGGAGTACCTGCCCTGCAGTGCTTGTGTTCCGCACTAGGTCTCACCCTGACTATCTCCAGCTCCGGGAACCAGGATTGCTGCTGCAGCCTCCCTGTTAAACAGGGCATTTTGGGCCATTCCTTATAGCTACTGCAATCATTCTTTTGAGAAGGGTTTGTCACATCTCCCTGGCAGCAATAGGTCTCTACTCAAAAGTTTTATTTTAAAACAAAGTGTAGCTCAAGGCCAGGTACGATAACTTTCAGTTAGTTAGAAAGAAATTTGCTGGAGGCCAGCATTTTCAGAACATACAAACCAGCATTTGAAAATTTGGCCAGCCAGGGCTCTTCCAACAAAAGGTCGCTCAGAGGTGCAAGGGGAGAGTTATTTTAGATGATCCCTCTGGTCTGACACTGAATTTTCCTGACGTTGGGGACCCTCTGCATAAAAGAGAAAAAGAGCCAAGTTGTAGGGATGGGCTGACCCTCCAGCCAAATGTGGATGGGTCAGGCAGCCACAAAGCAACAGTCAGAATAATCACAGAAATTGTGATGAATCACAACTTCTGTTTCTGGAGAGGGAAGAAAAATCCAAATCTACTGAAACTGAAGCATAATAAAATAAAATGCCTCTAATACAGGGTAATCATGCATTTGCCTTGTATATCATGATTTATAGGGTCTTAAATGGACTTCCAATTTCTATCTCTTTTATTTTTTGCAGTCTTGGAAAACTGATCGGTTGAACTTGGCTTTGAGAATAATGTAATGCAGCCAGCATAGCTCTGCTCCCAAACAGAACCATGCTTCTTATTTAGATGAAAATATTCAATAAACTGTTTTTGTGCTAGCTTTGCTATCCTTCAGGATAAATAAGTTTCCAGTACAATTAACAGCTAACCAAAAATGAAGAATGCTTTTTTGAGATCTTGGTGGAGGAAATGAGTCTGGGAGAATGCTGCAAATTGCTCTAGTAGTATCTTTTCAGAAATATAATACTGAGCTGCAATTGTTGTCAATTATCAGCTTTTCTCTACTATGCTTTGATCCTTATAGCAATTCTTTTCTTTTGCTAATATGCATACCCCCAAAAAAGAAATGTAACAAGATGCCTAAATTGCTGACCGTCTTGTGTGCAATATCGATTGGGCTCATTGATGCTGCGTTATCTAAAACTAAATTGGCATCATTTTTTCCCCTCTGAAGCCTGAAGATTTTGTGTTCTTTTTAATTGTTGGAGGAAGGTCAGCACAGAGTGTACCCTCTGGCTTTTAATCTTAGACAGAAATGTCCTAAATGAATAGAAAACTGCATGTCAGCGGAATGAACTCTTGCTGAAAGCAATGTGTAGGCTTCTCATGTTTTGCGTTTGTGATGACATAAGCTTTGACCTTGGCCTGTATCTTTTTGAAAGAAGAGTAACATTTGTTCCCTTCAGCCTAATAGCAGCACTGATGGTAGGAGCTGTGCACTTGCATGAACAACAGCTCCTGACCTACTGCAATCTGTAGCACTGGTTAGAGAAAGACTTTTTTAAATACTGAAGTGCTGTTCTTTTATAATTTCTCAGAGTAAGGATCTGAGCTTCTGTCTTTAAACAGTCAAAACGTAAGTGGAAGAGACATGTATGGTTAGGGTTTAACGTGGCAAATTAATTTCTTTGCTCATTTGACTGTTCCTGTAGCCAGGATGGCATATGGAGAGCTGAACTTGTGGGTAGGACTGTTCCTGCAGCCTAAAGGATTTTCTGAGCTGATCCCTCCTCTTTTTTCTTAGCTATGGCAGACGGGAACCACGACTCCTCTGTGATATCTCCGTTTTTGTCCCAAAAAGGGGGAGGAGAGGAATGGAAGCTGTGGGGAGAGCATTCTCCCTGAATGCTCATTAAGGCCTCTGCTGTGTCCTGCAACCCAGGAAATGGGAGGAAATATGGGTCAATAAATATCTACCTAAGCAATGGGCAAGATGGAGCTGTCGGCATGGACTGTGGTGGGTCCTCCTGTGAGAAGGGCATCCATTCCGGAGAGACCCATGTCTGTGTCAGGCAGTGAGTGATCCTGTGTTGGTGTGCACTGTGAGAGAAGATTAATTTTAACATCTCCTTTTGAAGTTATTTCAAGGCACTTGCTTCAAATGCTGCGGTTGAATGCAATCAGGTTGAATGCATAGGGACAGAAGTTTATTTTCCCTCCACCTGAGCTCACAAAAAAATATGAAAAAACCTCAAGCCCATTTTCCTCGAGGCTTTGGCTTGTATTTTCTTGTTGAGAAAAGAGATTGGTGAGTAGAAGAATAGCTGCCCATCTGTTAGGGAGGCAAAAGAGGTGAAATACATCTGGTCCTCTGATTTCCTTCACCTCTCCCTATGTTCTGCACATCCTGAGGAGAAACAAATGCAGTTTTCCTCTTGAAACCCAATGAGGGCAAGAAGAAAGTGGAACGACTGAAAAACTTCCCAGCATATTGAAAAATACTTGGAGGATAAAACAGGCCTGGGGGCATCATTGTGACTTTGAGCAAAGCTGTTAAGTGTTGCTGGTCTCTTTTTGCAGAGGTCTGTGTAAACAGTTTCCACTTGGGTGAATTTAGAGGTTTCCCTGGTCTGATCTGAGATTTCACTTCAGTTGTCCCCAGTGGCTCAGGGACGTTCTCAGGCAATTGCAGTTGGGAGATTTTAATGTCTCTGAGCTGACCATCTGCCTCTGACAATAAAGCATGTGCAGCACTTGAGGAGATGTCGCAAGGAAACACAGAACACACAGGGCAACGTTCTGTGAGCTACTTGTGTCATTTCAGCCAAGGAAAGCAATCCCTAAAGTGGGGGCAGATTTTGTACACAGAATAATTGAAAGCTACATTCCAGTCTTCAGGTGTGAACCAGGCACGTTTATAAGGCACCTATACAGTGTTTGTGGGAGTCTGTACCAAATCCGTGTGTAAAATCTCTAAACAGAAAGATTAATAAAGACTTTATGGAGCGTGCTGTATTATGAGCACAAAGATGTGGCAGAGTTTGTGGTTTCTGCATGTGGTTTAGCTCAGAATATCCAGGTGGAGTTTGGGATACCTCATCCATGGAGATGACTGTCATTGAGAAATACTCTGTATCAAGCAATCCTGGAAAGTGTGTGGTTGCCGGGTCTGGCTTTGAGTGAAGGTGGAAGAAAATCCACCATCACTAGCTCTCCATCCCACCAAAGTGGGCCAGGTCCCTTTTCATCTTCCGTCGTGTCCCTTTCCTGTTTTGTGGTTTCTATCAAGAAGTGTGCTTTTGGCCTCACAGCAGGAGGAGTTGGAGAAAGGCTTAGAAAAGAACTGGGTTTGAGTTTCCATTCAAAACTCCCTGGTACGGTCTCAAGTTTTCTGCTGTCTAATGAAATGTAAAACTGCAAGTCCATGTGTCACGCTGCGTAAGTGCTTTACTGGGTATGTGGCATACCCTCGTGGTTGCTGTAAAAGATGGGTCAAAATGAGTGTAAAGGGAGTGTTTAGTTATTAAGCAAATGCTTTGATGGTTACTAGGTGACAAGAACTGATCTATCTTTAGAAAAATAAGTTCTGAGTGTGCAACCAGGAACAATCAGCCGATTTTAATTTTTTTAATTGAGACTTGATTTGAGCCAACACTGAAATCGGCAGCTTGGATTTCTGAGTTAAATAATGTCACCTTGCTTTCCCTAAGCCACCTTCCTCATCCCCTCTCTTCTCAGATGTCCTTTTTCACCTTCAGGCTCGCTGACCTCCCAGCCAGTGCCGAGGTGCGAGCTTGATGCTGCTGCGGGTGTCTCTCGCAGGGGCCGGAGGGTTGCTGAGCGGCTGACAGGGTGGTGGGGAGGGTCATAGCCCCCCTCCCTCATGCCCAGCAGTTGGGGTCACTTGGGCAGTACGTCAGGGAGCTGGGCACATGGGGGTTCCGGCTCAAAACCAGGTTTGGGGTAGCCTTGCTCCATCCTATCTGACTTTGGTTGCAGGAGGTGCTGGTCCTGTTATGTTTGGGCTTTGTAGGCTGCAGGGGCCAGAGCTTCCAGAGGAAAACAGCATATACTGAAGGGGAGGTCAGTGAAGAGCAGCAGATGAGTGTTTATGTAATAAATCCTGGTCTCTTTTCCCTTCCTTTGCCTGTCGCGGTTGTCTCCAGAGGGACCCATAACTGTGAGAGGTACCTGTGTGTGCCGCAGCGTTGCTGCAGCATTCCAAAGTTACGAAAAAACCAGGAGTGGCAGCCAGGTTTTACTGCAGAGCTGTTCTTAAATAGTTATCATGGGCATTCATTTGCAGGGAAGGGGGGTTTCAGGAAAAATGGAAAGAAAAAACATTGCAGTTTCTTAAAAAAGAGGGAATGGCCTTATTTGTTTAGGGAGCAGAGATTTTTTTCAGAACTGGGCCTCATTCATGCCTAGCAAGGATTTCCTTTGGTTTATGCAGAGCTAATTTTGGAGGATGCTTTTGTCTAGTGATTAGTAACATTTTGTTAATGTTTTGTTGTGCAACGTTACAGCAAATGTAGTTGTTTTCTGCTGGGCAATGAACTAAAGAGCGGCATTTTTCAAATAACCCAGTTCAGCGTGGTAAGGGAAGACTTGCAGAACTCTCTTACCATGAGCAGGAACCTCTGTCTGAAGCTGCACACTGGGAGGTTTCCTGTTTCTTTACTCTTTCTCCCTGCAATTTCTTCTGTGCCAGGGCTAGCTGCTTCCAGCAGCAATAACAGGCTCCCCCTCCTCCTCCGTCACTGATGTGGGGCCACGTCCATTGCCCTGGAAGACGAGGCAAAGCTCGGAGCCTCCGGGCCAGCTCCTGCTCACCTGCTCTGTGCCCTATCCGACCCACCGGCCTGGTCTTGGTCAGAGCTTGCCGTGCTGCATCTTTGATCTAGTTACTTGGCACACCTGACACCAGGTACCTCAATTTCTTGCCTCGTTGTGCTGAGGTTTGACAGGAAGTATGGCTCTTCCCTTCCCTCCTTTTATCGTTGAGACTGCGTTTGGGAGAGCTGGATTTATTTTTCCCTTCCTGGAGCTCTTTAAAAGCTAAGGGCTCCACATAGAGGTATTAGTGTTCTTCTGTCCTGTAAGCTTTGGGAAGTGAGATTTTTCTAGCACATGGGAAGATCAGCCCTTCGGAGAGACTGCTGTGATGTGTTATGTGAAACACTGATTTCTTTTCTTGTGGAGCACGTTATGGGTTGTATTGCCCTGAAATGTTCTCCTTATACCCACCTGCTGTCTTGAGCTCATTTCCTTACATTGAGAAAGTATCTGGGAAAAGAATTGGCTCAGAAAATAGTTCACAGTGATGCAATCCTGTAAGACTTTTAAAAAGTAGGCAAAAGAGATTTTAAGTAATATAACTATTAGTTTTGGACACCTGAACCTGCACCTGTAGATGGTTGCTCACTGGTACGGGTAGCTCTGTCCTTGCCACGCTCATTTTGCTCTATGCTTTTCTGAGCTCTCCGAGGGATCCTGGATGCAGATGTTCGGAGGCACAGCAGTGATGTATTGCATGGAACAAAGTAATGGACGGCCAGCAAAGGTTGTTTAGAAATTGGCTCTCTAAGCACTGTTGTACAGTTCTTGTATTTGTGCAGGGTATTTCCCAACATCTCATCTGCATGTTCAGCAATCGATACTCAAGCTTACTTTTCAGTTCTTTGTTGTGAGTTCATGGCCTGCTAAAAGGAGCGTGGACCAGTGTTCTATCTGATCATCTGCGTATGCAGCTATTGAGGAGAAATTTTAAATCATCTTTCTGCTCTGTATTGTAAAGTCCAGTGTTATTCCAGGCAAACAGCTTATTTTAATGCAATATGTTTCTCAGATTTCCAGGAAAAAAAGCCCATATGTAGCTCTCTTCCTTTCAGTAGAACCCTGTAATAAGACTGCTGGTGTTTCCCTGTACACATTAATTTTGCCTCAAAAGCCAATAAATGTTTGATGCACATTTAATAATGTAAAGGAAAAGTGGTTTTCTGCTGTGTTGTATTTACTTTCATTAGATATTTCAAAGAAGATGTAATGTTGGTATTGTTCCCAGATGCTTCATGAAAACAAATACTAATACCTAATTATTGCCTTACAAACACTTTATTCTATGTGGCAGTAATATAAAATTGAATAGTATTAATTAGACCAGAGGCTTGGTCCTGATCTGAGAGATCCCTTTCTGATCTCAGTTCTGTTTTTTTAAGCTCATGTATCATTGTTGTCGTCATAATTTTTGTGATACAGACGAAAGAAGTAGATTCCTTGTTAAAAATGCATTCTTATGTGTGACTTGGTCAAAACTTTACTTGAGTTTCTAGAAGATGAACGGTAGTGAATGAAATAACGAAGTTGCCTGGTGTCTTTCTCTACACTGTCATATGTCATCATAGTAGTTTGAGGACTGGTAATGGGTTAATTTTCCAATTAATATAAATTATTTCAAAGGGTGGGTTTGTAGTCAAATTGGAAACCATGGGAACGAAACAGAGCGCAGGCCAAAGAGTTCAGACACAGAAACCACTGTATATCAACACAAATCCAATAAAAAGTAACAGCAAACCAACTGTGACATTTTCCCAGTGACACAGAAACGTGGTGCACCCAGCAATGATCTGACTTGTCTGAGGAGCCGTGGTGACCAGGCAGCCTCCAGGCATGGGGCACACGGTACTGCGTGTGTGAAGGATGCTGCTGGTGATCCTTCTGCCTGCTTGCTGTTGCTGACTGAAGCTAAAATGTGCTATTTGATTTAAGAGTAATTTAAAACGATGTATTCTGGTTGATCCATTTGTATCCTGTAACGCATTTTCCCATGAAATTCAGAACATACGTCTTATGGAGTATAGGACTCATTGAAACTACATGATTGTCACTAAAGAAACGGTGCTTCTCACACAAAATACTAAAATAGGCTTTTGATGCATACGAATTCATATAGAGGCTTGGTTGCTATCAACTGAGCCTTATAAATGCAAATTAGGGACAATTTCTTACTAATGGCAGCTAATGTACCATCTAGACATGTTTGAACACCAGAAATGTTCATATTTTACATTCTATTGTAAATCTGTTTCTTGACAACCTGGTAAAATACAAAATAATAGATACAGAAAATGTAGCTAATGTTTATTGGCAACATATTTCTACATATGTTATTGTCACAACTGAATCAATTTATATGAAAAATAAAAAGACCAACCTTCAAGTGGATTTAAATTATTACTTGTCATAGAGCATATGTGTTAAAAAGTCTGATTGCACTTTCAGGAAAAATCTATACTATCCCTTTCCCCAGTGGATTGGCTGCAATGATAATTAACCTAGAGAAGAAGAAAAAGTCATAATATTGCCTGCTTGAAAGTTGGGCGAAGAAAAAAGGTAAAATTGAATTCACTAGTTGCAGCTTTTTGGTTGCTTCTTTAGATCACCATGTTATTACCAATGAAGGGATTCTATGAAAAAGTTGAATAATCAATTCCTGTTTATCCTTTCATAAACCCACAAGCAATGAAAATTATTTCTTTCAATAAAATAAAAGAAAAAATGAGATTGTATAATATACCATTAAAAGAGGACTAATAAGTGCTATAGCTGAATTATAAGCTACTCTTTATGATCAATAATAATGGTTCTTTTTATTCTTCAGACATGGCTGTCATTACTTTGGCTGAAATGTGTGTAAGGATTATATGGCAGAAAGCTGTTTTGATATCAAAACACAATTCACCATGAAAAAAAACATTGCTCGGTGAATTGAGGTGGCAAATTTTGTCCCTGATAGTTTCTGCTCTTTGGCTTGTCCAGCTGGTTTCTGTCCGGTGTGTGTAGGGGGCAGGTGAGGACCAGATGTGGGTCAGGAATGGGAGTCTGGGGACCTGCTGGGCTCTGCTCATGCTGGGTCTTAACATCATTATGGCTCAAGAGCAGCCCTGAGGAGAAGGACCTAGAGGTGGTGGTGGATATGAAACTTCAGCCAGTAACGTGCGCTGGCAGCCCAGAAAGCCCCCCGTGCCCTGGGCTTCATCCCAGCAGCGTGGGCAG